>JAOSBN010111682.1:0-10736 GCA_027563595.1 Erythroxylum suave
TTTCATTCATCTAAATTGTGTTTCATAATTTACAGGAATGATCATATGCTTATTAACAAAATCGTTGAAGACATTTTCGAAAAACTGAATCGATCCATGGCATGTGATGATTTTAAGCACTTAGTTGGAATGGACTCGCGCGTTAAGGAAATAAAACAAGTATTTACTGTTGACCCACTGAAGATTCGTATTTTAGGAATTTGGGGGATGAGCGGTATTGGCAAAACTACTACTGCTGATGTAATATATCATGAGATGTCTCATCAATTTCAAGGTTGTTGCTTTATACACAACGTGAGACAAAATTCAGAAATTGGTGGTATCAAGAAGTTACAAGAAGAACTTGTTTCAAAAATATTAGGTGAAAAAGATTTTGTACAATACATATTTGATGGTTATGGATCATTTCTTAGAGAAGTACTTGGTCGCATGAAGATATTAATTGTTCTTGATGATGTTAATGATCCAATGCAATTAGAGTCTTTGATTGGTAACCCATGTTGGATCGATTCAAGAAGTATGGTTCTCATTACTAGTAGAGATAAGCAAATATTTAGAGGGATGGCTGATTTTGTATATGAAGTTAAACCATTAAATTATGACGAATCCCTCCAACTTTTCAATAAGAGTGCCTTCAAGGAAAAATGTCCCAGAGACAACTACATGTCCTTGTCAAACTCAATTGTGGAATACGCACAAGGCAATCCTTTAGCTTTGAAGGTTTTAGGTTCTAGCCTAATCGGGAAAAAGCAAAATGAGTGGAGAAGTGCATTGGAGCAATTGTCAAAAGTTTCAAATAAGAATATTCAAGATGTGCTACAAATTAGTTACAAAAGCTTGAATAGAGCAGAGAAGGATGTCTTTCTTGACATTGCATGTTTCTTCAAATCTACTTGGATGGATGTTGTGAAGAAAGTACTTAAAAGTTGTGATGTCGATGCAGATATTATAATTAGTGTTCTCGAAGACAAATGCCTTGTAGATACTTCCGAACCCAATAAATTAAAAATGCATGATTTGCTGCAAAAAATGGGACAAGAAATCATTCTTAAAAAAACTGAATATCCTAATCTTCGTAGCAGATTGTGGGATCCTCGTGATATTTATGAAGTATTTGTAAGTAATAAGGTAAGATATTCAAAAATTAATTCCTATTATTAATAATCTTTTATAATTCTTCAAAGAAATTATTTATTGCCAATAACAACTAACGTATATATTTTGGGTGTCTTTTGTTAGAATGCTGAAGTTGTGAAAAGCATCATTTTAGACTCATCTAAAATAAGAGAGATGGATCTAAATCCACAAGTGTTCATGAAGATGCCCAACCTTAAATATCTCAGTTTTTATGGAGAAAGTAATTTACATCTTTCTCAAGGTCTTGATTATCTTCCTAATACGTTAAGGTACTTTAGGTGGGATAAGTATCCATTGGAATCTTTTCCACCTAATTTCCATCCGGAGAATCTTGTGGTGCTTGAATTATTCGACAGCAATATCAAACAATTATGGAATGGAGCCAAGGTAAGAAATTATATATAAGTTAACAATTTAATTTACTATAGTAAAGTTAAATAATACGTGATTGGATTAATTACTTTTATTATTTTTGTTAATTATAGGAAAACTCAATAATGTGTCAAGATACATATGGAATTAGGAGTATAATTGTTAATAGTTTTTGGAGATTGGTCAGGTTGACGTCCGTAAGTTTAGTAAATAACCAAAGCATAACCCATCTTCCAAACAGTAGAAGTGTACTTCTAGAAGCTCTTGAAGTTCTTGACCTTTCCGGTTGCTCGAATTTGAATACATTTCCAGAAATTTCAAGCAACGTAAAGAAGCTGTACTTAAATGGGACCGCTATAAAACATGTACCTTCATCATCAGTTGAACTCCTAAGTAAATTAGAAGTCTTAGCGATGAGCTGTTGTAGAGAGCTTGAAAACCTTCCAAGCAACTTTTTTAGCAGGTTGACATCTCTCCAATAACTTATTCTGCATGGATGCTCACGCTTTAAGGCGCTTCTTGAAATCTCAGAACCTATGGGTAATCTGAATTTTCTTTACTTGAATGGGACAGATGTAGCGAAATTGCCAATTTCTTTCATCAACCTCAAAAGGCTCAAGCATATAGGGCTAGGTGATTGCCGAAAGTTTACTTTTCCTGCAGAAAGTTTCGACGGTTTAACAAGTCTATACTTTTTAGAAGACCACGATAAATTGGATTTGTCGTTAGCAAAGAGGAACCATTTGAGGGAATTGCCTTGGGACTGGAGCTATCTATCTTTTATAGAATCTCTAGATTTGAGTGATAATGATTTTGAGAAAATCCTTAACATGGAGCACCTTCCACAATTGAAACGTCTTTCTATAAACAACTGCAAAAGGCTTCTATCCTTACCAACTCTTCCAGAAAGTGTCTGCATGTTACAAGCCCATAATTGTAGATCGCTAAAAGAAATACGTACCCTTGAACAACTACCTCTTGAGCCACAAGCATGCCAACTTCAGCTTCAATTTAAGTAATTGCTTCATGTTGCATGAAGATAAATGCCAAGCAACAGTAAATGTACTATTGAGGAATTATACAAGAACTCAAATGCAGAAAGCATGGGTACGTAAATCTTTTTCTGTCTCTCTCTCTCTCTTTCTTTATCTGGGTGTATAATCACTAATTTGAATAGAAATTTATGATGTTTAGGTGTCTTTTCAAATGATCTATCCAGGCAGTCGAATACCAAAGTGGGTCAAGTATCAAAGCATGGGTGATTCCATTCAAATCCACCTTCCTTTTGATTGGTTGAATCATCTTTTCATAGGATTTGCTTTCTATCTGTGCCATGATAATATTAATGTGGAGTGTGATGATAGACAAATTTGCAAACTTAGCTATGCTTGCTATTTTGGAGACAGTCACCGTTTCTTCTCCTCTGAAGTAATAAATGGTGCACTTGAAAGAGCAGATAAAGAACATATGTTAGTCATCATCTGTAAAGAGCTTAGTACATGGATATGTAAACATGGTAACTTCAAAGAGGCTGCAGCCTTTTTTAAGTTCAGCGTGAATAACCATGACCATATAATAAAAAAGTGTGGGATCATTCCACTGTACACTAGAAGATCAGATCAGGATGAATTTTGTCATAGGATCATTCCACTGTACACCGAAAGATCAGATCAGGATGAATTTTGTCACTAAGATGTATGTATTTTCTTTCTAACATTCTTTTCATGTCATTATTTCCAACTTACGTCATTCTCGCACCTCTGAATCATTTGTTTATGTTTCTGGCAACAATCAAAAAACTTTATTCAATTTGTTGTTTAAGTTTCTAGTTTTCAAATTTTGCATCTATTTTCTTAAAAAGGCTCAAAAACACAATCAAAAGTCAGTCCTAAACAAGCATATCAGCTTTAAACAACCATAACTTTTGATTCAGATAAAAAGTTATGATACATATTATTTAACAGTAGGAGCTCTTTCTAAGCCTGACGACATGTGAAACTATTATTTAATCTCATCTTTTCAAGTAGAAGCCTTTCTTTTCCTTTATCATGTTATGTTTGTGATTTAGTATAATAATGATTGCTTTGCCTTACATATTAATGATGTAAGATCTTCAAGATGGATGGTGCATATGAAGACAAGAGAGATTGCTTCTGAGATGTGAAGAAAATTGCTTCAATCATTTAGGTTTCCTGAAAAATTTTCTTTCGAAGTATCTTCGCCAACTTTGATGCCTAAAATAGCTAAATGTTGATTCGATCAACCTGAGCCAATCCAGGTTAGTTCTTATTATCATTTCTTAAACGCAATCGGTGAAAGAAGTACTAGTCCTTGTTGCCTATATTTATTTAATAGTAATTTTAGTGATAGTATTTTAATTTAATATTATTTACATGTTAGTTTTGTAATTAGTAAATCTTTTAATTATACTTAAAATTTACGGATTACTCCATACTAGATTTTTGTTGACATCTTTAACAAAAATCTAACGGAATGTTAAGGTAGACGTGCACATTCTTTTAATTGTATTTGTTATGTATACAAATTTGATGCCATATAGATGTTTGTTATATATAGAAAATTTATATATAATTGAAATCAGAACATTTAATTGAAAAACTAAAAATTTTAAAAGTTAAAATTTTTTTAAATAAGTACTTTTTTAAATATCAATTCTACTTTTGAAAATATTTTTAAACTTTTATCAAAGAGAGAAATAAACTTAATAACAAATATATTGAGTTCTCTCTATTGCCATGGCTCCTTACTGCATATTAGCATTATCTATCAGGTCGTCAGACTCAGATTATAGCGAGAAACATTCGGCGAAACTAGTTCTTGTATATATTGTATTTGCAAGGGATTAAGAAACTGTGAACACATATCACACTCTATCATCTCCATTTGGTGCTCAAGAGATGTTTTTATTATAGGAAGCATCAATATTTTCAAAAGATCCAAGAATCAATCTATGCTTACCAATTCATAATTCAAAAATATGAAGTAGCATGATATTATTAAAATTGTTTGCACTATGGCAGGGATACATCTGGAGTTAGATATATTACAGAAGGTTATAATAATCAAACAAATCATATTGAGAACGATGCTATTATAACACATGCTTTCCAGGAAGAACTTTCTAGGATTGCTTCTGCTGAAGAAGCGGGGTTCCATGATCCCGCTCAAGATTTGGTTCTTAACCAACAAAGGCTTGGTCCTTTTGGTGGAAAATGGCATGATTCTGGTAATGCTTTGAGCTTGATTCATTGCCTATAGTGGGCTACTTCTATTTCTCTAGGCAGATTTGATAGTTTCTTTTGGTTTCTCAGATCATGGGAGTGGTCATAAAGTCTTGGATGATGATGATAGTTGCCAAAAGGAATCAGATCATTGTAATGGCGATGAGATACTGATTCATCCTGTTGAAGAAATGCCAGAGATGGAAGAGTTGAGACGTACTTTAGATAATAGCAGATGAGTCTGCTCTTGCTGATGAAGTGTGCAAGAGGCTAAATCAAATATTTCCAGTTTTGTAAGTATTGCTGAGGAAATGATGTTGCAACTACTTCTAGGAAATGAGTGAATTCAAACTTCAGGTGGTTGAGATCTACCCAGAAACAAGTACTAATAACACATTCATCCAATGGCAAAGCCTTCCATAATAAATCAAATACTTAAGCTAAGAATAATCTCGTCTTTTAATTTTACATATGGCGAGTGTAAATACATTTCATCAAAGTCTAGATCACAGACATATATTCTGTGCTTCTTGTTATTGAAATTATGCATTTCTCATTATTTTTCTTTTCTTGTTTTATTTATTCCAAGTAGTGTTTCTTATGAATTCCAGGGATGGAAATTCTCCATTCAAGGTCTTCTAGGCGATAAAAAGCATTCTGACACCTTTCTTGATGGAACATTAATTACATTCCGCTTGGCCCCTTAGGTATTTGACACACTCTTTTCGTACTATGCCGCTCTAGGCTTCTTTTGTATAATAACTATGCTCAAGGACTTAAATATAAAGTTATGCTAGCCGGAACAGTCTGTTGTTTTAGTTTTCAAGCCTATCTCCAACTTGTTGCCACTAGCTCTGAAATATCAAAGTAAAGAGTACTATTAAATGCTTGGTAAGTAGTCTTTGCTATATTGTAAAGTTTTGTTTATCTGCTATCGTGTTAACAATTTAGAACTTGAGTTTAACGACAAAAGAACTATGATAACTTCATGAGATGGCATTTAATGGCCTACGTGTTCATTCGTATACTGCAAGGACATTGTTGGGTCATGCTTTGCACGGGAGGTGAAGCCAGAAAGAAGAATAGAAATCTCCGGTTGGTGGACTATGAAACTAGGAGGGACAAAATTTATAATTATATATAGTCCTTGTCCTCAAATTTTCGTAAGTTAGGGACTAAGTTGGATGTTCTCTTCTTCAATTTTCTTTACACACCAGTTGAGCTATAAAGAGACCAAAATTGTCATAATATTCAGATTTTCTGATTAATCTTTTTTTAAACTGTTGCAGGATTACAGCCGTTACTGTTCTCCTGTTTCAGGAATCATAGACCAATTTATACATATACCTCGAAGCTTATATACAGTAATGTGGACTAATTGCAAATGAAGCAACATTAGCATTCGTTAATTGTTTCTAATTTGCTCAGTTTGTCATTTGGTTGTCCCTTGATGTGTACAGATTCGTACTTGCAGGTTAATCCTATTGCTGTCAATTGTACGTATTGTAATGTCTTCACCGAGAATAAGCTGAGTTGTATCAATTATTTCTACCCAAGACTTTGGAAAGGTTTATCACTGAAACAAAATGTTATAACCTTTGTTTTCGTTCGTCTTCGTCCTTTGGACATTAACAAGTCCTTTTTGAGAACAAACTATAACTGCGATAGCTTCACAGGGACATTAACAATTCCTTTTTCAGAACAAATTATAACTGCAATAGCTGTGAATGTACTGAGGCATTTCATTTTTGTAGCTCATACCTGTTTGCTTCCCTACTATAGCACAAATTTTGGATTGCATATTATTTGGCACTTTACAAGGATAAATTTAGTGCTTCTAAATTCTGATAATCATCGTATAGGAAAATTCAAGGTTATTTTTCCTTAGCATGATCATCTCTTTGAAGAAGATCTGATTATAATGATGAAATTTAACTTGGATGGTTAGCACCGATTATAATCCCTCCTGTTCTCTGTTTGACTGTAGTTGGGTTGGTGTTTTGTTCATTTTGTTCATTTTGTGCATTTCTCTTTACATTTCAACAATCAGCACCTACTTTCTATACCATTCACATGTCACTCCACTCTCTTTTTAACCAAAAAAGTAATTTCACATGTTCATATTTTTTGCATCTTGGTTTACAGGTGGCGTTCGTTGCTATGGTTGGCAGTAACATTCTTGAGGAAAGAAGGTTGACCATGTCAAGAAGGGGGATGAGGTGAGCAATCAGTCTGTTGCTTTTGGTATTAACTTTGTACAACATGTGCCCCTAGTTTGGGTTCTAATCGCATTCTATGTTTGTATTTGCAGTTTAGGTACTTTTCATTTGGCGGGAGCACAGTCATTTGCGTTTTTCAGAAGGTTGGTTCTGCACAACTCATTTTCCGGTCTATCAGTGTTTTTCATCATTACGTGGAAACCAGCTTTGTATGCTTTATTTTTGAATCTTAAAACGAACCTTAAATTCTCCTCAATTTTTCATAAAAAGATCAAAGATAATAATAACTTAATTTCGAAATATGCACACTATACAAGGACGCTAGTCAAATTGACGAGGACCTGCTAGAAAACTGTGCCAGATCACTTGAGACCTTAGTATCTGTTGCAATGCGATTGGGGATTGCCACCAAGAAAAATAGCCGAAGTTGATTTACTAGACATCTAATAGTGCTTGAAGCTTAAAAGATAGTGATTAGGTAGGTAAGCCTATACAATTTGTAGTTTAAAAGATAGTTCACACTACAACATGCTCTGTTCTGTTATGCTTCCATAGCTAATTCTGCTCCAGATAAAACTAATACATAGCTAAATGCTGCTGTAATAGTACCTGAATGTATTGAAAAAGTTAAAATACATTAGGAAAGAACAATGATTTAAGAAAAAGGGTAATCATGATGACAATGATCGTGATCCGTAATGTTAAATAAGTAATATGCTTGGCGACTATTTGATATGGAATTTACTCAGTCACGAAGAATCAGGTAAGAAGAGAGTAAGAGACAAAGTTGGAAGGACTTTTTGTATTATTATTTGCATAATCAAGAACAACCTATTGGCTATATTTTATAGCCCACTAAACTTGGAAAGTTAAATAACATGCCCCAAGGATAGGGACGCACTAACAACGTGAAATTAACAATAAAGAAATATCCTTCCACTACTCAAACTAACAATAAAGAAATATCCTTCCACTGCTACACGACTCTTTCAGCAGCCAACAGCAACTAGAAAAGACCCAGTCCTCCCTTACGTGTCCCCCTACCTGCACACACCCATATATACGTGTCCCCCTACATGCACACTCCCACGTACTAGTTGCATAAACATATCAATTCCCCCCCGCTAAGATTCCTTGTCCGCAAGGAAATGCAGGATAGGTCTTAGCCAAGTGACGTTCATCTTCCTAAGTGGCATCCTCTGCTGGAGCTCCCTTCCATTTGATTAGAACCTCAACTTTTGGGTGGTATCTACCTTTTTTGATGACTCGTCGGTCAAGAATGGTCTCAGGTTGAGGAAGGATGACAACTTCATCGTTCATAGGAGGAAGCTGAGTCGAGATGGTAGTGACAGGCCCAATATGTTTTCTCAACATGCTTACATGAAAGGCGTTGTGTATTAAGGAACCCAAAGGCAAGGCCAACCGTTAAGCCACTGGACCAATTTTTTCAAGGATTTTGTATGGACCAAAGTACCTGGGTGACAGCTTCAAAGAGCTACGAAATGCTGCCGACGTTTGCCTGTAAGGTTGCAGTTTTAGGTATACAAAATCACCCACCTCAAAGTTGACCTCACGACGTTGCTGATTCGCTTGACTCGTCATCCGTGCCTGAGCTAACGAGAGGTTCTTTCGTAATTCGCACAAGATGGTATCTCGGTCACGCAAATACGCATCAACAGCCTGTACTTTCGAAGTTCCTGGAACATACATCAATAAACTTGGAGGGGGAATGCCATATACCGCTTCAAAAGGTGTCATTTTGGTAGATGAATGGACTGAGGTGTTATAGCTAAATTCTGCCCATGGAATCCAGTCAATCCATTTCCTTGGTTGGTCCCCTGCAAAACACCTTAAATATTGCTCCAAGACTCGGTTAATTATCTCTGTTTGTCTGTCAGTTTGAGGATGATAACTTGAGCTCATGCATAACTTAGTCCCTTGAAGCTGAAACAGAGTACGCCAAAATAAGCTAATAAATACTCGGTCCCTATCACTAACTATAGAAGTTGGCATTCCATGAAGTCAGACTATATTTGAGATGAAAGCATGTGCAACTGTGCCAAAGGTATAAGGATGTTTCATAGGAACAAAATGTGCATATTTAAACAAATGATCAACAACTACCATAACCACCGTATGCCCACTGGATGGCGGCAAACCTTCAATGAAATCCATGGATATGTCAGTCCACACTCGTTTAGGAATAGACAATGGTTGAAATAATCCCGCGGGTTGCATGGAATCTGTTTTATATCTTTGACAAATATCACAACTCCTTATAAATTCTTTGACTGCTCCACGCATTTGTGGCCAAGAAAAGCTTTGCTTCAGTCTGGATAGTGTCTTATGATATCCAAAATGCCCTCCAGTAGGAGAAGAATGACATTCCATAATGATATCCCGAATCAAAGAGGAAGTGGGACTCATGTAAATCTTTCCCTTTTTGAACCAAACTCCATCTCGGCATAAAAACTCACTAGTATGAGTTGTACCATCAACCAAGTTCTTAAAGAATGGATCATTTGCCACTTCAGTTTGAAGTTTCTGCTACCAATCAACATGCGGAATATAAATTGACATAAATTGAAATTCTATTACCTGTGAGAGAGAATCAGCCTCTTGATTGTCAATTCCTTTCTTGTACTCGATGACATATTCATAGCCTATAATTTTTGGTAGCCAACAGGTTTGAGCTGGTGTAGTAATGCGTTGTTCCAATAAATATTTGAGACTTTTTCGATCTGTTCGCACAATGAAAGGCTTGCCAAGCAAATAGGGTCTCCACTTCTTAATTGATTTTACAATTGCTATCATCTTTTTTTCATACGTTGAGAGGGTTAGAGCTGAACTTTTAAGAGCTTCACTGAAGTAGGCTATGGGACGATTGTGTTGAGAGAGCACAGCACCAATACCAATTCCACAAGCATCACACTCAATGACGAATGGTTGTGTGAAATCTGGTAAGGCCAATACGGGAGGGGATGTTAATGCCTTTTTTAAATCATTGAACGCCTTCACTGTCGTGTCGTTCCACTCAAACCCATCTTTTGATAGTAGCTGATGGAGGGGAGCAGCGATGGCACCAAAATGCTGAATAAATTTTCGGTAATATCCAGTTAACCCCAAAAATCCTCGTACTCCCTTAATCGTGGTTGGGGTTGGCCAGTCAAGAATCACTGCAATTTTAGATGGATCAACAGAAACTCCCTGTTCCGATATGATGTGGCCTAAATAATCAATTGAAGAAACCCCAAACCTGCATTTAGATTCTTTTGCAAATAAACTATTAGTAGACAAAATTGTCAAAACAGTGTTTAGATGGCTTAGATGGTCATCCCAAGACTTCGAATACACCAAGATGTCGTCGAAGAGGATAAAAATGAATTTCCGAAGGTGAGGGCAAAATAGATCGTTCATAAGCCCTTGGAAGGTTACAGGTGCGTTGTTGAGGCCAAATGGCATTATGACAAATTCGTAGTGGCCTTCATGCGTCCGAAATGTCGTCTTCGGTATGTCTTCTTCATGTATTCTGATTTGGTGATATCCAGGACGAAGATCAAGCTTGGAGAAAAATTTTGCTCCATGTAATTCGCCGAGAAGTTCATCGATGACTGGAATGGGATATTTATCCTTGATGGTGAGATCATTCAAAGCCCGATAGTCTATACAGAAACATCAATCCCCATCTACTTTCCTGACTAATAAGACCGGTGAAGAGAATGGGCTATGGCTGGGTCGTATGAACCCTGCTTGTAGGAGCTCCTTC
>JAOSBN010111733.1:0-10733 GCA_027563595.1 Erythroxylum suave
CCTAAAGCTAAGACTAAGGCACCCAAGGAGGGAGTTTGCTTTCATTGCAATGAACCTAGTCATTGGAAAAGGAACTGTAAACTCTATTTGGAAGAGCCAAAAGTGAAGAAGAATAGTGCGACTACTTCTTCAGGTATGTTTGTTATAGAGGTCAATTTTACTCTTCTGCATCTTGGGTATTGGATACTGGAGGTGTAGCTCACATTTGTACTAATGTGCAGAATCTAATAAGGACTAGAAGATTGAATGTTGGTAAGATCGACCTACGCGTAGGAAATGGAGCAAGAGTTGCTGCTTTATCCGTGGGCAACTATGATCTTATTTTACCTACTGGACTCATTTTAGAGCTTAGGAATTGTTATTATGTACCTATTATTAGTAGGAATATTATTTGTTTTGCTTGTTTAGAGAATGATGGATTTAGATTTTCTATTGAGAATAGAATTATTTCCATTTATAAAGATGACATTTTATATGGCATTGTAAGTCAATTAAATGACATTTATACTCTAGACACTGAGCTTCTTACAAATGAGTTCATCTATAACATAAATATCAAGAACTTTAAATCTAATGAATTTAACCTAACCTATGTCTGGCATTATCGCTTAGGCCATGTAAATGAGAAACGCATCTCAAAACTCCATCAAGATGGATTCATTGATTCTTTTGGATCTTTTGAGACATGTGATTCTTGTTTACTGGGCAAGATGAAAAAGGCCCCCTTAACAGGTAAAGGGGAAAGGGCCAATGATCTATTAGGCCTTATACATACTGATGTATGTGGTCCTTTTAGCATATTAGCTAGAGGAGGTTATTTGTATTTCATTACTTTACAAATGACTTTAGTAGATATGGCTATGTCTACCTAATGAAGCAGAAATCTAAATCTTGTGAAAAGTTCAAAGAGTATAAGAATGAAGTATAAAATTAGTTTGGCAAGAAAATTAGAATTCTTCAATCTAATCGAGGAGGTAAATACTTAAGCCAAGAGTTTGATGATCATCTTAAGGATTGTGGAATCGTTTCACAATTGACACCTCCAGGAACTCCTCAATGGAATGGTGTTTTTGAAATGAGAAATTAAACTCTATTAGATATGGTTCGATCAATGATGAGTCAAACTGATCTTCCAAAGTCCTTCTGGGGTTATGGTTTAGAAACCACAACATTCATACTGAACCGTATTCCTCTAAAGGTTGTAGAAAGGACATCTTATGAGTTATGGACTGGAAAACGTGCTAATCTTTCTTTTCTAAAGATTTACGGCTTTGAGACTTATGTGAAGCGTCCTATTGCCGACAAGTTAGCACCCAAATCTAAAAATTGTTTATTTGTGGGATATCCTAAGGAAATTAAAGGATATTACTATTACATCCCATCTAAGAACAAAGTGTTTGTTGCTCAAAATGGTGTTTTCTTAAAAATAGAATTTATTTCCAAAGGAAACAGTGGGAGTAAAGTATAACTTAAAGAAATTCAAGTTCCAAAAAATGATATTGAGCCTGAGAAGGAGATTGGAGCAAGCTCACAAGTTGTTGATGAGCAGCCTTCAACAATACAAGACCTATGTAGATCTGGTAGGATTTGTCATGAGCCTGAGAGATATGGATTTCTCATTACTAATGATGATAATGTGATGCTCATTGATCATAATAAGTCTACAACCTATCAAGAAACTATGGAAAGTCCAGAATCTGCTAAATGGTTAGAGGCCATGAAAGCATAGAAGCAATCCATGTATGACGGTCAAGTTTGGACTTTGATTGATCCATCTGGTGGCTTGAAGACCATTGGATGTAAATGGGTTTTCAAGAAGAACAACATGGATGGAAATGTTCACACTTATAACGCAAGACTTGTTACTAAAGGTTATCGATAAGTTCGTGGAATTAATTATAATGAATCATTTTCCCCTATAGTCTTGATCAAATCCATTAGATTTCTTATTGCCATAGCTACATAAAATGGATGTCAAAATAGCTTTCCTTAATGGAAACTTACTCGAGGATGTATATATGACACAGCCTGAGGGTTTTTTTCATCATAAGAATTATAAAAAGATGTGCAAGCTTTAATGATCCATTTATGGATTGAAGCAAGCATCGAGAAGTTAGAATCTTCATTTTGATGAAGTTATCAAAGAGTTTGGATTCATCAAAAATGAAGATGAACCTTATGTTTACAAAAGGGTTAGTGGGAGTGATGTTGTCTTCTTAGCTTTATATGTTGATGACATATTGCTCATTGGAAACGATGTTTCGACCTTACAAAGTGTCAAGATTTGGTTAAGGAAATATTTCTCAATGAAAGACTTAGGTAAGGCTACTTATATTCTAGGCATTAAGATCTATAGAGATAGATCAAGAAAGCTTATAGGCCTAAGTCAGAGTACATACATAGATAAGGTACTAAAGAGGTTCAGTATGCAAGATTCCAAGATAGATTCTTGCCTATGTCATATAGCATCAAGCTTTTTAAGAAGAACTGTCCTACTTCAGGTAAAGAGCTTGAGCGCATGAGTAAGATTCCATATGCATCTGCAATTGGATCTATTATGTATGCCATGTTATGTACTCGACTAGATGTCTCCTATGCTTTGGGCATAATAAATAGATTCCAGTCTAATTATGGTGAGAGTCATTAGATTGCAGTTAAGAATATCCTTAAGTACTTAAGAAGAACTAAGGATATGTTCCTAGTCTATAAAGGATTTAAAGGAGAGTTAGTTGTAAATGGTTATATAGATGCTGGTTTTCAGTTTGAAATAGATGAATTTAGATCACAATCAGGGTTTATGTTCTAGTTGAATAGACGTGCAATAAGCTGGAAAAGTTCAAAGCAAGTTATTGTTGCTGATTCTACAATTGAAGCTGAGTACATTGCAGCCTCGGATGCAGCTAAGAAAGCTGTGTGGATCAGGAAGTTCATCACAGAGCTTAGAGTCGTTCTTAGTATTGTAAGTCCTATAGACCTTTATTGTGATAATAATGGGGCTATAGCACAGGCTAAGGAACTAAGCTCACATCATAGATCCAAACAGATACTCAGATGTTTCCATTTGATTAGAGAGATCATTAGGAGAGGAGACGTGAAGATATGCAAAGTGGGTACAAATGACAACATTATTGATCCACTTACTAAGTCTCTTCCATAGCTTAAACACTAGAGCCATACGAGGTCTATAGGTATTAGATATTTGACAGATTGGGCCTAGTGCAAGAGGTAGATTGTTGGTAGTGTGCCCTAGGCCAATGGTCATAAGTGATTTTTTGTACTGACATTCTGACTTATTATTTATATATTATGAGTTATTCTTTTATATATGCATGTATACTGTTTATGTAATGTGATTTACATTTCTTGAGTAGTATTAGGCTTATGTCATCAAATATGTGACTTAATAGTATAAATATAAGCATTAGAATATTATTCTAAACTGTCCCTGGTTGATTATTATTGGTGGAACAACAATAAATAAATATGTTCTGATTGATGATCACATTTCACTTATCATAGATATGAGTTATCAAATCAGATGCATAGACATATGTTAGAGAACATATATTGGACTAACCCACAAAGAGAATACTACGTGGTTTCATGTCATTAGTGATTCTGAATATGGTTTGACTTTAGTCCTCTGACCTAAAGTCATCATGGTTCCCTACATGAGGAATTTAGAGTTTTGGCATTAGACGTAGTTATCTTTAACTGGATAACAAGTAGTCTTATGTTGGACATTAAATGAATCATGCGGAGGGATGTGAATGACGTAGTTGGGATTTGTACCTCTCTTAAATGAAAGAGATATCATTTAGGACTCTTGACTAGTTTAACTGAAGAAATGTATGACCGTGCTCAAATGAATTGATGAGGAGTCGTCAATGTCATTTATTATAGTCAGCCAACTTGGGAATTAAGAAACTATGATTAATCAAAGATTGACATGTACCATTTCTTATGATTAATCTTGATATCTTGTTACGAAGGGACTAAGTTTGTAACCATAGTTATAGGTTAAATCGGATTATTGATCCTCATTTTATTTGGGTAGCCATAATGTCTTGCTAGAGGCCACTTATGACTTATGGGCCTTAAATTATGATCAAGCATGTTGCCAACATCAAATGAGCCTATAGGGTCGCACATAAAAAGTGATATGATTTGGGCTTATTCTCATCGGCCTAATTTATTAGGCACTGAATAAATATATGTGGATATATTTATTGGGTTAGATTCAATTAAGTGGTCGACCTTTTAATATATGAGATATAATATGGGCCGAAATTTATTGGGCTTCCCTAATCATAATAGGTTTAGGATTATGATATTCTTATTCGTAATAGGTTTCGATAAGATATACGAAAACCCTAGCCACCTAGCCGTTCATCACTTTTCCCGAGAGAATAACTATGGAGCGTTCTAAAGTGTCTAGAATGTGCTAGCACACATTAGTCACTACCCAAATCATTCATCCTTGTGTAGATACCGATAGAGGATGTTCGTGAGCTGCAGTGTGTCGAGATATTTGGAAAGAAACCTAATACGCGTGCTACTAGAGGTAATTTCGCATACTTTTTGCTATGAAATCTTTGATTAACCAAGGCACAAGACCCAAATTCGTATGGTCCATTCCACTACACAATATGCTTATACGGACAATAAGCGGTCCAACATACGTCACCAATAGAGATATGAATAGTGATAGTGGTAGGTTGCATAAGGTTTTAGTGGGTAGTTTAATGTGTGTTTAGTTTCTAAATTGAATAATTAGTGCATGTGTAGGTTAGGATTGTGTTAGTTAGTTAGACATTTGTGCATTTGAGTGTTTTGTGGGTTAGAGCATGATATTGAGCTTTAATTTTATGTGTTTGAGGTTCTTTCCTGTGTTTGTTAGTGTTTCAGATCAAATATTGAAGAACAGAGGTGCCACGATCATGGCCTCAACTGCCACCATCGTGACAGAAGCAAAATTTAGTGCCACGATCGTGGCCTATGCAACTAAATAACTTTCAAGACTTAAGTTTTTAAGGGACCTTTTGGACTTTTTGTGCACCAAAAACCCCTAGGGCTTACCTTAAATGAAAAATACTATATAAAAAAAGAGAAATGACCTAGAAAGGAGTTCCATTTTCTGCCACTTTGAAAACAAATCTAAGAAGAGAGGAAGTAGAAGAGAGAAGGAGGAAAAAACAAAAAGGAGAAGAAAAGGTTAATGTGCTGCCATTTTTCTATCAATTCTGACCCGTCCAATTGACTTCATTTTATGTTTATTATTCTTTCTTTTGAATGAATAATATGGATTTGGATTTGATGATGATGTTGTAAACTTCTTTAAAGATTGTTCTTGAATCAATGTTAATGTGATTTCTTTGATGTTAGTACATTGGGTGTTGTAATTATTTGTTATATTTGCTTGCTTCAGTAATAAATCAGGAGAGTGAGCTGATAGCAAAATGATTAGATTGGGTAATGAGATTTAATCAATCTAATATATGAGATTTAATCAATCTAATACATAAGGCGAATAATTAAATTGTAAATTTAGACGAAGAGAGATCTAGTGCGAGGACTTGCTTGTCTGTTATATCGCTTAAGATCTAAATGGAATTGTGGATTTTTTGTTAGCTGAGAGATTGCAAATGCCATAATTCAATTAGGCGTTATGATGTAGGGTATAATGATTATAATTCAAAAGAGAGTAATCCACCCTTTGAAAGTCTAGGATCGATATCTTATTAGCTCAAAAGTAATCACGTTAGAATTTGATGATATGATAAATGCACCTTCTCATATTAGGCTAATTTTTTTTGTGTGATTTCCATTGTTAATTTGGTCATGCTCATTTTAACACTTTGCGTGTTAATTTTACATTTTAATTCCAATCAATCATCACCACATATTTACTTTCTTGTATAGTTTCTTATTTTCATTTTAATAATTCTTTGGGCCTTAGATAACTTTGAACTAGATTATTTTAACATCTCCTCATGGGATTGAGACCTCACATACTACACCCATGACCTGTGTGCTAACATTATTTTGAGGGTTTCAAATAGATTAAAACTTACCTCAACACATTTTTGGCACCGTTTTCGGGGAATAGTAAGATTAGTTTAGTTATTGTAGTCTAAGGTGTTCTCATCACTCTTATGTTTCTGCATTTTCATGAACACAAGAGTCACTTAAACTTTAAGTCAGATCATTGAAACCCTAACCTTCGACATCGCTTATCTTGACCAAGCCATCCAAAGAGTCAAATGCTAAAAAGAAGAAATTAAAGAACCGATGGCTGAGGAATTTCATTAAGAGTTTCAACAAGGAGGATCCCAAAGGAACCAACCTCGGACTCTCATGGATTTCATGAGACAAAGATTTAATGCAACCAATTAAGATGTTTCTAGATAGTGCAAGCATCTTGATTCAAAACTAAGTCGGCCCTACTGAACATGTTGCAAATGAATGTGCAATTATACAGACTACCCAATAAGGATCCCAATGCACATGTAATGAACTTCGTCAAAATATGTGATACCTTTCAACATCATGGGATGCCGGAAGATTCAGATAGGATGAGACTTTTCCCATTTACATTGAAGGATAGAGCCAAAGTTTGGTATCACTCTCTTAGGACCTTAAATGTCAGAATATAGGAGCAATTGATACGTGTATTCCTAGACAAGTATTTTCCCCTCATTAAAACTACGGAGATGATAAAAGAAATCATGAACTTCCAACAGAGTAAAGGGAATCACTTTACTAGGTGTGGGAGAGATATAAGGATTTGCAAAGGAGGTATCCATATCGCAATCTACCAAAAGAATTTCTTTTATAAACCTTGTACAATGGAGTCAATCCACCCATAAAAGGTACCATAGATGCAGCATCAGGTGGATTACTTATGCAAAAGACTATTAATGAAGCGAAGGAGTTACTTGAAGAAATGGCTAGTAATAGTTGTTTGTGGATGAATGACAGGAGTAGACAACCCACAAGCCTTCGTGAGAAAGAAAGGAGCTTTAGCTATTGATCCAATTACAAAAATGCAAGCTAAGATCGACAACTTAATTCAAAAATTGAACAATATGAAAGCTTCTTCATCAGCCCCTATTAAGGCAATTCAACAAAGATGTTGGCTATACAACTAGGATAATCCTGATACCATCGACTGCATCCTGACGCAAAGTAATGAATTAGAGCAAGTTAGGTATGTGGGAGTATAGTTTGGTCATGGTGGGGGGAACAACCCTATTGTAACATGTGCAATCTTACGTGGAAGAATCATCCAAACTTTTCATGATCAAAAAATGTTAGTGGTAAATTTTAACCTCAAGGATCACCTTGTTTCCAATAAGAGAAAGAAAATTTTATATAAGCTATACTGGATAAAATCCTGGGGAAATTGGCAAGCTTAGATGATACTTAAAAGAGTTTAGAAGGCCGAGTTGAATAAGTAATAAAGAATTATGCTTCATCGATATAAAATCTAGAGATTCAGTTAAGCCAACTGTCAATTGCTTTATCTGCACAAAGTACTAAAAGTTTCTAACTAGTTCTACCACAACATCGAGGGAGCAACTAAAAGCTATCACACTTCAAAGTAGAAAGGAACTTCAAAAACCAACAAAGGCAAAAGTTACAACCCCTCCTCCCGTTGCGAGAGATGAAGAAAAAGAGAAAGATGTGGATATGAGTGAATACCCTCCTTATATTGCTCCTCCACCATATCCACCCAAAGCTCCATCTCATCGACTACAAAAGACTAAACTAGATGCACAATTTGTGAAATTTGTGGAGAAATTAAAGACGTTGTAGATAAATTTTTCATTCGTCAGGGCCTTGGAACACATGCCCCATTATGTTAAGTTTCTTAAAGACATATTATCGAAGAACCGTACTTAGGAAGATAAGCAAATGGTAGCTTTACTGACACCTATTGTTTAATAGGAACCAGCTAGATGTTATCCAAGCTGAAAGATCCATGGAGTTTTACAATACCTGTGTAATTAGTGAATTTGAATTCACAAAGTTTCTTTGCGATTTAGGGGCAAGTATCAATCTTATGACCTTGTCAATCTTTTGAAAATTTGGGGTTGTCGAGGTCAAGCCAATGTCAATACTAATTTAGTTGGCTAATCAATCTATTAAAGATCATTTAGAGTGGTGGAAGAAGTTTCAATACAAGTGGACAAGTTCATTATTCTTGTAGATTTTATGGTTATGGACTTTAAGGAGGATAAAAACTATCCACTGATTCTTGGGCAACCATTCATACACACAGGAAAGGCATTATTTGACGTTCGTAAAGGAAAACTGACACTTCGAATTGGTAAAGATCAAGTAGAATTTAATATGAACATGGCTTTAAAACATCCGATGGAAAGTAGCATATGTGAAAATTGACATCGTGGATAAAATTATGGAAGCAAAAATAAAGCATTGCGTTACATAGGTGAAATGAATAAAAGTGAAGACAAACTATGTAGTAGAAAAGATGAACAAGGATAAGCTTAAAGGAGTTGATGAGATGGAGGAGTCGGATGTTTAAACTCATCAAGAGATATTAGTCTAAACTAAAGCACCTACACCACCCTCTACAGAGAAACCACACTCTTTAGAGTTTAAACTTTTACCTACACATTCCTAGGTAAAGTTCAAACTTTACCCATCATCATTTCTAACCAACTATATGAGAAACAAGAAAGTAGGGTGGTAACTATAGTTAGGAAGTAGATGAAAGCAATAGGATGCCAAATATCCGATATTTGAAAGATAAGCCCAAATGTTTGTATGCACCGAATAATCATAAAAGAAGAATGTAGGATGGTGTAAGAACATCAACGTAGGTTACACCCTAACATGAATGAAGTGGTCAAGAAAGAAGTAGTAAAACTATTAAATGCAGGAATAATCTATCTCATATTCAATAGTGAATAGGTCAGCCCAGTATAGTGTGTATCAAAGAAAGGTGGAAGGACTATAATGGAGAGTGAAAATGGAGAACTAATTTTAACAAGAACAGTCGTGGGATGGAGAGTGTGGATAGACTATTGAAAGCTCAACAAGGTGACTAAAGGGACCATTTCCCTCTCCCATTTATAGATCAAATGATAGAAAGAGTGGTTGGTCCCTCATTCTACTACTTTTTGGATGGTTACTTAGGATACAATCACTTATGCAATATAGTATACAAGCAAGACACTTATAGGACCTCAACTTAATATCTGATTGTATCCTAAGTATCAATCCCAAAAGCATTAGAATGAGTGATGGAGTGCTAAGAACTATAATAAGTGATGGAGGAGAGCATATCTACTATAGATTTTTTTATTCCCTCCTAAAAGGATACAAAGTCCACCATCGACTTGCTACTCTTTATCACCCATAAATGAACAGACCAATGGCAGTTTTTAATTGAGAGGTAAAATGAATTTTGGAAAAAACGGTAAATAACTCTAGGAAGGATTGGGCATTAAGGTTACATAATACTTTATGGGCTTATAGGACAACATTTAAAAATCTTATAACTACTCCCTTTATGCTTGTATATGGTAAGGCTTTCATTTGCCTGTGGAGAAAGAGCTTCGAGCATATTGGACGATGAGAGCTTTAAACTTCTATTGGAAGTAAGCGGTTGAAAACAAATCTTACCACTAAATGAACTCGAAGAATTTCATTCCAATGCATACGAATATGCTAAACTTTACAAGAAGAAGGTGAAGAGATGGCACAACTATCATATTAAGCAGAAGGAATTAAGGGTAGGAGATGCAATTTTGATATACAATTTGAGGCTGAGACTGTTTCCAGGAAAGTTGAAATCGCGATGGAATGTACCTTTCACGGTCACCCAAAATTTTGATCATGAAGCCCTAGAATTGGAAAACAAAAACAAAGAAACCTTTAAGGTGAATAGGAATCACTACAAACCGTATCTTGGTGGAGTAATTTCGAAAGAAAAAGAAGTAATCTCTTTCCTTTCAAAAAATTGAACATGCTTCCAATAAATCAAGGTTAAGCTAATGACCATAACTTAGCATATTTGTAGCTAGATTTAAATTGTTGTTTAGTTATATTCATTTTAAATTCTATTAATAAATCTTAATGGTTTGGAACAGGTTGGATTACTAATTCTCTTACTCTCTTGAATTAATTATAAGAAAGGAAAGCAATGTTGGTGTCAAACGGATTTGGTTTTAACACCATCACCATCACCACCTCAATCACCCTGACAAGTTTTACAGTCTAACCTTTGTATTTTATTTTATTGTTATTTTCAATTTTTCTCTTGTTTCTCTTGTTCTCTATTTTTATTCCAACCTAATGTATTGTTTGTTTGTTTGTTCTTCTCACATTGAGGGCAATATGTTGTCTAAGTGTGAAGAGGGTTGTATGCATTATATGTGTTTTTATTTAAATGTGAATTCTGCATGTTATATGCCAGTCTTGTTTAGGATTGCATGGTGTGATTTCTTTGAATCTGTCGATAGCTAGGACTTAACAAGATAGAATTAGCTTTAAACATAGCTGTTGGGTCCCGAAATTTTTTTTTTATTTGAATTAATTATTAATTGACTTATGGATTTATTCGTTAATTATTTTTTTTATTTTTATTTTGCCTTAATTGATTTAATTATGTTTTTAGATAGATATTTTTTTTATGTTGGGCTTGGAAATTTGAAGTTAGAAATTAAATGAAGGCTTGGACTTAATATTGGAAAGTATGGGTT
>JAOSBN010111744.1:0-10732 GCA_027563595.1 Erythroxylum suave
TTATGTGATTGCATGTCATTTAGAAAATTGCCAACCCTAGGCCTTGCCATGCATTCATTATGTATGAGATATATAATCAAACAATATAGGATGGATAATAAATTGCATCTTGACAAGATGGTATTTAAAACTTAAAGCCCAAAAAGATTGGGTGGGATAGGATGCTCATGTGAGAGTCCACGGTCTCTAAATGATGGCCCATTTGCATATGGTGAATTGTTACTCCCCATCAGAGGGCATGAATCCTAGATCTTACATGGTTTGGGTCTCCTTAAGGATAAGTCCACTTATTTGTAGCAAATGTGATCTCCTACCGAGGCATGATTTGCAAGTATCTTTACTAACGAATCAAATGGTTAATCACTCATCATTTTTTTATCAATAAACTACCCATCGTAGCTTTGTTGGTAAAAGTATGGACCAAATTATGAAACTTAAAGAGTTGGGCATAAGATGCTGGGTAGTTTTTGAGTGGGAGGTCCCAATTTTTCTTTTAATGGATAAGATGGCTTACCATCACCTAGTCTATTATAGATAAGAAAAATAATCGTCATATAATGTTCCACCGTCACTTAGTCTATTACAAATAAGAAAAATAAACGTCGTATAATGTTTTAATTTTTTAAGTTTTGTTAAAACTATCATGATGCATCCATGCATCTGGTTTTATACAAAGTTGCAATATTGTTGAATAGTATGCTCATGTTTTAATAATTATATTATCAGACATTATCAACCACAAAATGAATCCACTCACCCTACTTTTGATAAATAACAAATTGAAAACTGGAAAAAAATTTAATGAATGGAGACGTAACCTTGACATTGTTCTTCAATATGAACATATTTCACAGGTGTTAACTAAAAATGAGCCTATACCTCCAGGCGGAGATTCGACTCCTGAGATAGTCCAACAACATGATCATTGGCAGAATGCTGACAAGACTACTAAGTGTTATATTCTAGCTTTTGTCAGTGGCATGTTGCAAAAGCAAATTGCTTGTATGAAAACAGCTAGTTCAATGGTCCATCACCTATGTGAGATGTTTGGTGTAAGGACTAAGTCTGGAATAGTGAAAGCTATCCAAACCTTTCATAATCTCAGACAGAAACTTGGTGAACCGGTGTGGGATTACATGATGAAGGTAATCTCTATGGTGATTGAGGCAGAGATGCTTAGGGCAATATGGATACTAACACACAGATGATTATGATTATCAATAGCTTAAACTCTTCTTTTCAGCAGTTTAAGTCGGACTAAGAGCTCAATAGCAAGGATTACACCTTGAGTGAGTTAGTGAATACCCTCCAGAGCACGGCAGAGATATTGAATATCAAGGCTCATGGGCTCGAAGCTAATATAGCATCTTTTTCAAAGACCAAGAGTAAGGGCAAGCAGAAGAAGAAGGGTCCAATGAAAAAGAAAGCCCAAATAGGGGTCAAGGCCAAACCCATAAAAATGCAGGCCAAAGAGAACAACAAAGGAAAGTGTTTCCACTATGATGAAATGGGCCAATGGAAAAGAAACTGTCCAGTCTACCTTAAGTCCCTCAAAAGCAAGCAAGGTATGGGTTTCCTAAGTTTGTTAGGAACTATAAATGTGGCAGATTTATCTGGTTCTTGGATATTAGATTCAGGAGCCACTAACCATGTTTGCAATTCGTTGCAAGGGGTCTACTAAAGGAGAAGACTACCTAAAAGCCAGTTTCAAGTCAAGATAGCAGATGGCTCCTATGTTTCAGTAGAATAAGTAGGATCAATTGTCTTGGACTTTCCTAATGACCATAGGTTATATTTAGAGGAAATTTATTACATGCCAATGAGTGTAAGGAACATGATTTCTATTTTTTTCTAATACAATCTTGTTATTCCTAATATTTTGGAAAAGTTGTTTCAATATATGAAAATAAAGATTTTATTTGTGATGTGATAATTAAACAGGAATTGTTCTTTATAGAACCTATGTAAGGCTCACCAAACACCACAGAATTGATAAATCGAAGACAATCCAATGACTCTAGCATTAATTCAAAATATCTGTGCCACGTAAGAATGGGTCATATCAATATGGAAAGACTTGATAGGTTAGTAAAGGATGGGATCGTTATGGGCTTCGATAGTGATCCATTACCCACCTTTGAATCTTGTATTGAAGGAAAAATGACCAAAGTCTCATTTCCTTCTAAAGGAAACAGATCTGAGTCCATGTTAGACCTGATACATACTGATGTTTGTGAGTTCATGAACTTACAAGCTCGAGGAGGTTATGAATATTTCATAACTTTTATAGATGATTACTCAAGACATTGCTATTTGTATTTCATTTAAAAAAGGAATGAATCCTTTGAAAAGTTCAAAGAATGTAAAGCTAAAGCTGAGAAGCAACTAGGCAAGCCATTAAAACAACTTCGATCGGATCGAGGTGGTGAGTACTTATTTAGAGAGTTTCAGCAATATTCAATTGACAATGGAATTGTTTGCAATTTTTTAGTTCCTCGAACACCTCAACAGAATGGTGTAGCTGAAAGGAGAAATAGGACTTTATTGAAAATGGTAAGATCAATGATGTCCTACACTAGCCTTCTAGAATCGTTTTGGGGATATGCTATATAAACGACAACATATCTTCTTAACTTTGCTCCATCCAAATTGGTGCCTAAAACACCTAGGGAGTTGTGGACTAGCAGAGTACCTTCATTGAGGCACTTAAAGACTTAAGGATACCTAGTCCATGTTGTAAAGTCTGAATCGACAAAGATGGAACCAAGGTAAGAAGTATGTTTATCTGTAAAATATCCTACAGGAACTCGAGGGTATTATTTTTATAGTCCTTAAGATAAGAAGGTTATTGTATTGGAAAATGCAACCTTCTTAGAAGAAGATTTTGTGAGAAATCATAAAGAAAAAAGTGAAGTAGTGCTAAAGGATTTAGCTATTTCATCCAAACCAAGAGTTGATATGGATATAATAGAACAAGATGTCGAAATGGATTCAAGAGTTGAATGGAAAGTGCAACCTGAACATCAATTTGTACCTAGATATAATGGGAGGGTTGTTAGATAGCCAGATAGGTATCTAGGTCTAGGAGAAGGCTTAATTGCCACCTTAGGCCAAGAAGAAATGGATCCCATTACATATACTCAGGCTATTAATGATATTGATGCAGAAAAATGACTCAAGGCGATGGAATCGGAAATAGATTCCATGTACACTAATGAAGTCTGAGTCCTTATAGATCTACAGCATCTATAAAAGCCATTGGTTTTAAATGGATCTACGAAAGAAAAAGAGGATCAGATGGAAAGGTAGAGACCTTTAAAGCTAGAATGGTAGCTAAAGGCTATACTCAAAAAGAGGGTATAAATTGAGAGGAGTCTTTTTCTCCGGTTGCGATGCTTAAGTCCATCAGGATTCTTTTGGTCATAGCAACCTATTTTGATTATCAGATATGGCAAACAAATGTCAAGACCCATTTCTTATTGGGTATCTTAAGGAGACCATTTATATGGCCAAACCAAAAGGTTTCATTGATCTAGGAAATGAGCATAAGGTATGGAAGTTGCGAAGGTCCATTTATGGACTTAAGCAAGCATCTAGACCTTGGAACATTAGGCTTGATAAGTCTATTAAAACCTATAGGTTCATACAAAACCTAGATGGGCCTTGTGTGTATAAAAGAGTACAATAAGGTAAGGTTACTTTCCTAATCTTGTATGTTGATGACATTCTGCTGATTGTGAATAATGTAGGAATGTTATCTACGGTTAAGGGATGGCTGAATGAACAATTTTCAATGAAGGATTTGGGAGAGGCTAACTATTTTCTAGGGATCAAACTTATAAAGGATCATAAGAACAAACAGATAGCCTTTTCTCAATTAACCTACATTGAGAATATGCTCAATAAGTTCTCCATGCAAGATTACAAGAGGGGTTTCACACCTACTAGAAATGGAATCAAACTTTCAAATGAACAAGCACCTAAAACCCAAGAGAAGGTTGAACGCATGCATAACATTCCATATGCTTCGGCAGTTGGAAGTTTGATGTATGCAATGCTTTACACTAAACTGGATATCTGCTACGCAGGGGGACTGGTAAGTAAGTTTCATTTCAGTCCAGGAATGGAACATTAGACCATAGTTAAGTGTATACTTAAATATCTTCGTAGGATGAAGAACTTAATTCTTGTTTACTTTGGAAGTAATCTTATTCTGACAGGATATACAGATTCTGATTTCCATTCAGATGTTGATTCAAGGAAATCAACTTTTAGTTCTATTTTTACCTTAGGAGGTGGAGCTATAGTCTGGAGGAGTGTCAAGCAATCTTGTATTGCTGATTCGACTATGGAGGTTGAGTATGTCACTATTTATGAAGCAAAAAGGAAGCAGTTTGGCTTTGGAAGTTTCTAAACGATTTGGAGATAGTTCCGGAGGCAGAAAAAGCCATTACACTTTATTGTGATAATAGTGAGGTAGTGGTTAATTCTAAAGAACCTCAGAATCACAAAACTGTCGAACATATTGAGTGAATGTTTCATCTCATAAGGGAGATAATACAATGTGGAGAGATGGATGTGGTAAAGATTCCTACGAAGCAAAACCTTGTTGTTCCATTTATGAAGACATTGTCTCAAAAAAGTTTTGAGGGTCACCTAGCAGGGATGGGAATGAGGGATATGTCAAACTTCCTTCAGGGCAAGTGGGAGATCGTTGAAGTTATGTAAATATAGTGCCCTAGAAAGCAAGTGTATTTACATATACCTTAATCTTCTTTAGTTACAGTTTTGTAATGGAAATATTCATTATTTATAAAATAAAAGAGTTTGGTTTTAATAAGCATTATATATCTACTCATAAGGTACCAAGATTCTTTTTTAAGTAATATACATATACATAAAGATGTGCGGGAAACATGTATATTATTATAATCTAAATTAATGGATTCACAGTTGAATAATCAAGTCGGTTCCTTGATTATAGTTTAGACTGTACTGTTGCGATTTATCTCTGTGTAAGTAAAGGAGTTTACTTGAAGGGAATGATGAGTTTCATATCATGATAGTAGTTGACTATCAATAATGGCATTATTAAATGAATCTAGATTCAAGTATGTTTTCAAGAATAAAGTGCGTCGTTACTTCAATCTTAAAACATACAACTTAAGCATTCACTTATTATGAACCAAAATCTTGATGAGTAGTGAACTCGTATGTGTTTGATCATAATTCTTGATATGATCTGAATGGATTTTTACAGAGTACTAATCCAGTGTCTGCATGTTAGAATTATTAATTGAATCATGTATCAAGGAACAATCACTTAAACAAAGAGTTTATAATGATATCATTACTTCTAGATGTTTTAAGGAGATTTGGTGATTAAACTGGTGCCTGTTGTTTGATGGACTAGCTACCCATCAAGTCTTAACACCAAGATGAGATCTTGTGTGTTAATCACCATATAAAGTAAAACGGGAGTTCTAGAAGTAAAAATCAACATAAGGGTAAAACGATAATTTTACCCTTTGTTTTGCGGATGGCTATGATAAGGTTCTAAATAGGGTTTGCAATTGGACATGAAATAAGTGTTCTCATAATATTTAATAGTTCAAGAGTTCAACTAATTGTCATTAGTGGAATGACATTTAGTTAACAAGCTAGAATTAATTCCATTGAGATTAAATTAATTCTAGGTTTATTGGAGCTTGAATTATCAAAGTCCAATAAGATTCCCCACTTGGCTTTAAAGAAGGTTATCAAGCTAAGTAAGAAATATAAATGGAGGTTTTAGAAGCCTGTAATTGAATGTTAGGATTGCACAAATTACTGGTTAATTAGAAGCCCAAATGTTCATTTAGAAATGGGTTAGACTTTGGTTTAATGTAATTGATTAGATTAATTATATTAAAACAAATTTTCTAAAGAAAGGAGTAGCAATTTCGGTTTTAATGGAATGATTGTGCAGCTGCACATTTGACATTAAATTGCTAAATAAAGATGGTCTTTGTTATGGTTTATCATCATTACATGGAGTTATGAACTTACCATTAAATGGTACAATGGTTATCTTTTATTGTTGGCATATAACCTATTAGTATTCATTGGATTTAAGAAGAAAGATGTGCATTGGATGGACCATCTTTCTTCTTCCATCTTCCAAAACCGAAATTTCTAGGTCATATTTAGGTTAATATTTTTTCATATAAACATCTTAAAGATAAATGAGAAGGGTCTCATTTATTGGCCACTTTATGATTGATTAAAGTAAGAAGTGATGCATTAGATGCTATTCTCTTCTTCCATTCCATGCATAATCCAAATTAAGGGTGGAAGAAGGTGTTCTTACATGGTTGACTCTCTCTCTCCTTTCATTCATGAGTGAGACAAAATTTGCATGAGAAGAGTCTCATTTTTGGTTCATTTCTTCTAAATAAAATCTCATCCAAACATTTTTTCTCCTTTCCCACCAAAGGATTTTTTTAACCAAGTTGTCCTAGAAGAGTGAGAGGTAAATCAAATTGGTTGAGGATACAGTAGCAAGGAGAGAATAGATTGACAAAGAAAAGGATTCAAAAGCAAGGGCTTTGGATACAAGAAGAAGGAGAGGATAGCGCAGCGAAAAATTAAAGCTGTAGCAAAGGAGTCGGTAATATGACTATCTTATTTATGTTCATTATTATCCTTATGCCATATCATGTATAGATCGGCATGATGATTTGGATATATTGCTTCCGCTGCAAATAAGATTTCAAAATTTTTTTGAAATCTACCAGTTCTCTAAATATGAACCGCGTTCTTTTCCCGATCTAACACATCTTTATTAGCAATTTAATTTCAAATGTGCAGCTGGACAATTAGTCCTTAATTTAAAAATGAAATTGCTACTCCTTTCTTTAAAAAATTGGTTTTAATATAATTAATCTAATCAATCACATCAAACCAAAGTCTAGCCCATTTCTAAATGAACATTTGGGCTTCTAATTAACCATTAATTACTGCAAGCCCAATATTCAGTTATGGGCTTCTAAAACCTCCATTTATATTTCTTACTTAGCTTGATAACCTTCCTTAGGGCTATGTGGGGAATCTTATTGGACTTTGATAATTCAAGCTCTAATAAGCCTACAATTAATTTAATCTCATTAAAATTAATTCTAGCTTATTAACTAAATGTCATTCCACCAAAGACAACTAGTTGAACTCTTGAACTATTAAATATTATGAGAACACATATTTTATGTCCAATTGCAAACCCTATTTAGAACCTTATTATAGTCATCCATACAACAAAGGGTAAAATTAACGTTTTGCCCTCATGTTAGTTTTTCCTTCTTGAACTCCCATTTTACTTTATATGGTGATTAACACACAAGATCTTATCTTGGTGTTAAGACTTGATGGGTAGCTAGTCCATCCAACTACTGATACCAGTTTAATCACCAAATCCCCTTAAAACATCTAGAAGTGATGATATCACTGCAAACTCTTTATTTGATTAAATATTCCCTAATATATGTTTCAATTAATAATTCCAACATGCAGACACTGTATTAATATTCTATAAAAATCCATTTCGATTATATCAAGAATTATAATGAAACACATACGAGTTCACCACTTATCAAGATTGTGGTTGATAATAGGCGAATGCTTAAATTGTATGATTTAAGGTTAAAGTAACGACCAACTTTATTCTTGAAAACATACTTAATTATAGATTTATTTAATAATGCCAATATCAATAGTCAACTTCTATTATAATATGAAACTCATCATTCTCTTGAAATAACCTCCTTTACTTACACGGAGATAAATCACAACACTACAGTGTAAAACATAATCAAGTAACCGACTTGATTATTCAACTGTTAATCCATTAATTTAGATTCTAATAATATACATGTTTCCCCTACATCTCTATGTATATGTATGTTACTTACAAAAGAGTCTTGGTACCTTATGACTAGATATATAATGCTCATTAAAACCAAACTCTTTTATTTTATTGATAATAAATATTTCTGTTACAAAACTGTAACTGAAGAAGATTACCGTACATGCAAATACACTTGCTTTCTAGGGCACTGTATGTAAATACCCATTCTTTTAAGTAGTCTTCTCCTTTGCTGGAACCCGTGCAATGAATTTTAATAATGGTTAGTGGCTCCTGAATCTAATATCCAATAACCAAATAAATCTGCCACATTTCTAGTTCCTAACAAACTTAGGAAACCCATACCTTGTTTCCTTTTGAGGGACTCAAGATAGACTAGACAGTTTCTTTTCTAGTTGCCCATCTCATCACAGTGGAAAAACTTTCCTTTGATGTTCTTTTGGCCTGCTTTTTCATGGGTTTGGTCTTGATATTTGTTTGGACCTTTTTTTTCATTGGACCCTACTTCTTCTACTTACCCTCACCCTTGGCCTTTGAAGAAGATGCTACATTAGCTTTGGGCTGATGACCCTTGATATTCAATATCTCCTCCGTGCTCTAGAAGGTATTTATATTGAGCCCATAGTCCAACTTAAACTACTGAAAAGAAGAGTTTAAGCTATTGATGATCATAGTTATCTGTGTGTCTGTATCCATATCTGCTTTAAGCACCTTAGCCTCAGTAACCACAGAGATTACCTTCATCATGTAATCCCACACCAGTTCCCAGGTTTCTATATGAGATTTTGAAAGGTTTTGATAGCTTTCACTCTTACAAACCTAGTCTTCACACTAAACATCTCGTGTAGGTGACGGACCATTGACCTAGCATTTTTTATACAAACAATTTGCTTTTGCAACCTGCCACTGACAAAAGCTAGAATATAACACTTAGTTCAAGGTTATGTCTCCATTCGTTAAAATTGTTTCCATTTTCCAATTTTGTTATTTTTCTAGAGCAGGGTGAGTGGATTCATTTTATGGTTGATAATGTCTGAAAATATAAATTATTCAAACATGAACATACTAGTCAACAATATTGGAACTTTGTATAAAATGATAATGCATGTATGCGTGATGATAAATTTAACAAAACTTAAAAAAATTAAAACATTATATGATGGTTGTTTTTCATATCTAAAATAGACTAAGTGATGGTGGGCCATCTTATCCATTAAAAGAAAAACTGGGACCCCTCCCACTCAAAAATCTACCAAGAATCTCATGCCTAACTTTTTGAGAATCGTCATAATATGGTCTATAGTTTTACCAATAGAGCTATGGTGGGCAGTTTATTGATAAAAAAATGATCAGTGTTTAACCATTTGATTCGCTCACTAAAAATACTTACAAACCATGCCTCGGTGGGAGGTTAAGTTTGCTACCAATAAATGGACTTATCCTTAATGAGACCCAAACCATGCAAGATCTAGGATTCATGCCCTCTGATGGGGAGTAACACTTCACCACATGCACATGGGCCATCATTTGGAGACCATGGACTCCCACGTAAGCATCCTTCTGCACTCAATCTGCTTGGGCTTTAAGTTTTAAATAACATCTTGTCTAGATGCAATTTATTATGCATCCTATATTGTTTCATTATATATCTCATACATAATGAATGCATGGCAAGGCCTAGGGTTGGCAATTATCTAAATGTCATGCAATCACATAATATCATATATTGTTTTCATTCATTTTTCCATTCATCATATGAACTAATTAAGCCACTTTTGATTGTCCATCCTAGAAACATAAAAACAATTACAAGGCTTTTGGGCCCAAAATATTCTTCTTGGACTTGGATCTTCTGCTTTGAACTCTTCTCTCACATGATCCTGCCTATTCGGTAAATAAAATGTAATGGCATTTATAAAAACTGAATTTTGTCATTTGGAAAATAAAAAATCCAGCACTAGATTTTCATAAAACCGAATCTTTGTCATGACTAAAAATTCCAGCACTTGTTTTCATTAAAACCAAAACTCATTCCATTAAAACAAAAAAACAGTACTTAGTATTTTATCAAAACCAAAACTTGATTCCTTGAAGCAAAAATCCAGCACTTGTTTTTACTTTAAAAACTGAAACTAGATTCATTGAAACGAAATTTCAGCATCTTTGTTTTCACAAAACAAAAACTACGCTAATATTCAAAAGGATACAATGAAGCCTTTACCTCTCTATGGCTGCTCCATCTTCATCATTACATCAATTTGTACATTACAAAATTAAAGAAAACAGAAAAATGAAGCCAAGGAGGAAACATGGTGATGATAGACCACCCTCTTTGTTACAACCAAATAAAGTAGTCTTACATGGTGAATTTAACGTCTATGGACAACCAAAAAAGAAACACATACACCATATATATTTCTATCATGTAAAAATATGTAGCATATAAAAAATGATTGCCAACCCAGGCATCAACCATATAGGAACTGAAATCATGCATTAGAATCTTGCTCCCATACCAATTGTTAGATCGGGAAAAGAAAGCGCCATATTTTGAGAACCGGTAAGACATTTTAGAAATCTTATTTGAAGTAGAAACAATATATCCAGATCATTATGCCAATCTATATATGATATCGTATAAGGATAATAAAAAACATAAATAAGATAATGATATTACTGACTCCTTCACTACAGCGTTAATTTCTCGCTGCTCTATATTCTCCGACTTCTTGTATCCAAAGCTTTTGCTTTTGAATCCTTTCTTTGTCAATCTATCCTCTCCTTGTTTTTGTATCCTCAACCAATTTGATTTACCTCTTGTTCTTCCAGGACAAC
>JAOSBN010111775.1:0-10731 GCA_027563595.1 Erythroxylum suave
ATAATAGGAATCAGGGTACCTTTATCTTTTTAATTAATTCATCATGAGTACAAACATTATATCATGGAATTGTCAAGGCTTTGGCAATAAAAAAACTTTAAACACCTTAAAAAATTTAATTCTTTTGTATAACATTAATCTTTTAATTCTAATGGAACCCCGAATCAGTGGCGATGACGCTTCTAAGGCCATTAAGAAAATTGGTCTAGGTTCTCTAAGTCTTTTCTTCTTGAAGTTCAGGGATTTTCAGGCAGAATTTGGATAATTTGGCAAGACCATCTATTAGTTGAAATCATGCTGTTTGATAAACAATTTATACATTTTAAATTATCTTCAGCATCATATTTGTTTCATGTCACCGCACTATACGGTAGCCCAAACCCTTAGGTAAGAATGGGTCTTTGGGAGAAACTAACCTTGCTTGCAGGATCGGTCACCGGACCTTGGATTTGCGTTGGGGATTTCAATGATTTTCGTTCCCAGGAAGACAAGATTAGTGGAAGACCTTCCAAAGGATGCAGCTTATTTAACGATTGTATGATGAAGGGTCAATTATTGGACAAAGGCTACACTGGTTCTCGTTTCACTTGGAGCCGTGGTTTGTGTTTTGAGCGAATTGATTGGTTTCTAGTTAACATTGATTTCATGCAAGAATTTGGTGAATCCACGCTCACACATCTGCCCAGAATTTCTTCGGACCATTCTCCTCTGCTATGCCGAATTCGCCACTTCACAAAAACATCATCCACAAATTTCAAGTATTGGAATGCTTGGGAGGAACATGATGATTGGCAAAGGTGGCTGGCTAATAATTGGGATCATAATGATTCTCTGGCATCCGCTCTCTGTAATCTCACAAAAAAATTGGAGGATTGGAAATACAACATATTCGGGAATGTACATCAAAAGCAAAGAAGGGCCATTGCCAGGCTACAAGGGATACAACATCATTTAGCCTTGAAACCTACAACTTACTTGTTAGCATTGCAAGAAGAGATAAAAATTGATCTAGAGCAGGCTATGATCCAGGAGGAAGCTCTCTTGCAACAAAAACAACGTTCCAATTGGTTTCTACATGGAGATAAAAACACCAAAATATTTCACAGTTGGCACAGGCAACAGAAGTCGACAGTCCAAAATCATGCAATCCTTCTTGAAAATGGTGTTTGGTGCTTCGATCCTCAAGTGTTAGCAAAGGAGGTCACCAATTATTACAAGGATATATTCTCCATCCCCTCAGCAGTTATTTCTTCTTGCTAGAGTGTCAACAAATTTCCCGCACTGCAACATCATGAGTACCAATTTTTAGCATCAAGGGTTAAAGAAGCCGAAATTAAGCGGGCAATTTCTGAAATGGATCCAAACAAGGCGTGTGGTCCAGATGGCTTTTCAGTGGGATTCTTTCAAAAGAATTGGAACATCATCCAGCATACGGTTTGTAGCTCGATTATCAACATCTTTGATTCGGGTCAAATGATAAAAGAACTCAATCAGGGCATGGTGTATTTACTTCCAAAGGTGGACAAACTAGAAAAGTTCTTTCATTTTCGTCCAATTAGCCTTATTAACATTAGCGCCAAGATTGTTTCCAAAGTTGTTGCCAATCGTCTAGCCCCTTTGATGCCAAGACTGGTGGGAATCGAACAATCTAGTTTTGTCAAGGGTCGCCACATAACCGAGAACATCATTGTTACTCAAGAAGCCATTCATTCCATGAGATATTGCAAAGGGAAAAAAGGTTTGATTGCTCTCAAAATTGACCTCGTCAAAGCTTTCGATACGATCAGCTGGCCTTTCATACAAGAAACTCTAAATATGGCCGGCATTTCGCAGTTTCTAATTCAGATTATAATGTCCTCTCTTGAAACCAGTAGCATGCAAATTTTATGGAAGGGATTAAAAGGTGACACGTTCTCTCCTAGTCGAGGTGTCCGTCAAGGCGATCCACTATCGCCTTTTCTATTTGTATTATGCATGGAATGTCTCTCTCAAGCGATTAAAATCTCGACATTGAAAGGTGAATGGAAATCGCTTTCTTTCGGGAGAACCAAATATAATGTTTCGCATTTGTTCTTTGCGGATGACATAATTTTATTTGGTGAAGCAACGGTTCGTCAAGCTAAAGTGGTAAGGTCCTTGCTAGCCGACTTTGCTTCTGCATCCGGGCTGAAAGTTAATCTCCAAAAATCAGTCTTCTACACCTCAAGCAATGTCGATCCAAATGCAGCTGCTGCCATCAAAAATATAGTGGGAATTTCTAGAGTTTCTGATCTTGGAAGATACTTGGGGGTTCCGTTATTGCATAGCAATAATCTAAAACTTGCTTTGCAATCCACGCTGCAAAAAATCACTGGGAGAGTAGCTAGATGGAATGCAAAAAAAATATCTATGGCTGGCCTTTCAATTCTGTGTAACTCAATATTGGAAGCCTCAACTCTTTATCAAATGCAAACGATCAGCTTCCCGAAGTCTATTTGTGATGAGTTAGACAAAGTTACAAGAAGATTTTTGTGGGGGGGTTCGGAGTCTGAAAGGAGGGCATCCTTAGTGAATTGGTCTCGAGTATGCCAACCTAAGAGTAGAGGGGGACTTGGCCTCTGTAAAGCTCAAGAGACAAACTTAGTTTTTCTCCTTAAGCTCGCGTGGGAACTTATTTCCAATAAGGATTGCATTTGGAAAGATGTTTTTTTTTGCAAAGTACAATACTTCCAGAAGAGACCTTTGGTCTAGAAATTTTAAAATTGGTGGCTCGCATCTCTGGCAGAACATCAAGAAGCATTTTGATTTTATCAGAAAAAGCGTAAGATGGGTTATCAGAGACGGCAGAACCGTATCGTTCTGGACCAATCTCTGGACCCTTTCCGAATTTCCCTGAATTTCTTACTTGATATCTCCTCTGCCTACTAATGAGTTAACAAAACTTGTTGTTGATTATGTAGACTTGTCAGGACAATGGAAGATCCAGCTCCTCAAGGCATTCCTTCCGTGGTCGAAGCTACAAGAAATCTGTAAAATTCCACCTCCTTCAAGTAACGATGCGGAAGACCTGGCCATTTGGAAATGGCATGCTAAAGAAGCCTTTACTTGCTCTTCAGTCTACGAATGCTATTTTAAGGACCTTTGGAATACACAGGAAAAACATTGGGAGCTCATTTGGTCACTTAAAACAAAGGAACAAATTAAGTTCTTCCTTTGGAAGGAATTATCCGAAGTTCTTCGAACTAATGTGGAAAGGAAGCGATGACGACTCTCGGACGACTCTTCTTGTTATTATTGTGGGCAGGAAGAAATGTTAATACATGCGCTTCGTGACTGAATTAGAATCAAACATTGTTGGTCATCCATGCAAATGTAACTTCTGTATAACTTCTGGTATGTCTACGACCCTATTGTTTGGTTTTGTACTAACCTTGATGTTTTAGTGAGGCAGAACAGGTCAAACTGGAATCATAGCTTTGCGGTAGTTTGCTGGACAATCTGGACGTCACGTAATCTGAAAATCTTTCAAGAGAAAGAATTTTCTTCCATGGAGATTGATCTCATGATCACTTCGGCTCTAAAGGAACAATTCATAGCTTTTCAACAAAAGATAGACAACTAGCAGCAGCACATCATCCTAGCTAATGGGTTATCTCCTTGTCATCGTACTTTGAAGGAGGCGGTAGACTTCCAACAGCATCTCAAAGACCACCTGAATGGAGATTGCATCATTGCTGATCCATTGCAAGGGTTTCTTTTCTATGATGGAGCAGCTGAAGTTGGTTTCAGAAATGCAGCAATTGGTGGCTTTTTGCGCACCTTTGAAGCACCAGCCTTTGCTTTCTCACAAAGAATACGTCCATCCACAGCACTAATAGAAAAAATTCAAGCTATCGACGCAGGTATCGATCTTGCGGCAAGGAAGGGATTAAATAAACTGATTATATTCTCCGACAGCAAAGTAGCTACTGAGCTACTGGAGCGCAGAACTTTCAACGCTGGTTTGGTGACTTTGTGCAACGAGGTTGACACCAAAATGGGAAAACTTCAGGAAATCAAGTTCATTCACATCTCCCACAAATATAATGAAGTAGCTGACTATCTTGCTAAATCAGGTTTAAAACTACCTCCTATGAGGGTTGAGGAATGGCAGATAAATGACACGGTTCTTACTCAATCTACTGCTTCATTTTTTGAAACCGTTGCAAAAGATATATCCGATCTCTACTCTAGTTGGATGTCCTCTTTCCTTTTCTCAAGCACGCTGGCCCGGGATCAGACGGAGCGGACCTTGTTCGAGAAGGAGTAAGGCATGCGATCAACCGTTCAGAAGAAGCAGATCTTACATTGGACACGCCACCTTACATTTCATATCATTCATCAAATAGCAACAGCTCTATTTTGCCCTACTTTCAGCATCAGCCTCCTTAGAGGTCATTTTGAAATATTGCGTTTAGGGTTGTAATTTCCCTCCAATGTAATCCAAAAAAAAAAGTTGGACTTAATTATAAAGTTTGAGAAACTTTGGGAATCAAATATGAGATATTTGATTTTATTAAGATTAAATTAATTATAATTAGAATTTGATTTTAATTATAATTAAACATATTTAATTTCAATAAATGACATGATTTTTCTATAAAAACGGAAAAAGCTTAGAGAAGCTAGCACTTCTATTTTTTTCCTCTCAAAAAATGTTTGGGAATTGCTCTGTGGATACCATTAGAGGCTGGACGCTTGGACAGCTCGTGATTGATCGATTGAAAAGTTTTTCAAAGATTATCAACAGGAAAGCAAACAAGGTATGATTTCTAAATCGTTTTTGTTATTATTCAAGTTTTACAATTATTGGGATCCGTTCAGAATCCGTAAAAAAATTTTGTTTTTCCGCTGCGTCCGTGATTCGATCGCGGTTGGATTCCAACATAGATGCCCTACTATTTTACCATTATATAGACCCAGGGTAATGCAAGCTCTTTAGCTTAAGATTTGCGTACTTTTCAAAATTGCAATTAGCTCTCATACTCCCCAATTACACTCGAGCCAAACCTAGAATTAGTGCTTAATTTGGGTGTTCTCCATCCATTGCAATGTCATGAAAGAGGACCAAAGAAAGGAAATTACCCTATCTGCCATTGCATATAAGACGCCAAGTATACATGGAAGGCAGCAGCATATAGCAAGACCAATCAGACATGCAATAAATATACAGATAATTGTGAAGACCTCATCAAGAAAAAGGAACGAAGCACAAATCCTGCAAAGGAAACCAATTATCAATTCAATAAACTTGCAGAAAAAAGGGAATGTTTCCTTTAGGCAAAGTCAAAATGCTAAAAAAGTGAAATTAAACAAAACAGTAAAGCTGAGGTGAATCATGCTTCAGAGTTTGATAACAAGAGAAAACCCAGTAGAACACAATAATCCACCAGATAAACGAAAACATCGTTTTGCAGATTCCAGTTGCTTCGTAATGCTGTAACAAACAAGGACCACCACATCTTAAATCCCTTATATCACCTCGCAGTTCAAGCAACTCAACAAAGGATTCCTAATAGCACAAAAGTTTAAGGTGCATGCAACAGCCTACAAAGCACATATTAGGAAGCCAATCTACGCCTTTTAGTAGGAGGGAGTCTTGAGAATACTCAAATGTGTGTCCCGCGTCAGATAAAGAAGGGAAAGAAGACTAATATATAAATATAGTGGGTTACTTCACCTATTGCCTATTAAACTTTCTTTCTTGTGTGAGCCGTAAGTCCATTGCAAATTTAACAGTAACTCCTCCGAGCTACTCTCCGCCGATCAAATCCTGACTCAGCCATATGCTAATGGCAGAAGGAAGAACCAAATAGCTTTCTCTGAAGTCTGAACCTTCTAAGCCTGTATGAGGATAAAGTTGGTTATGCGTAAAGTTCGAATTTTGATTCGTTCTCGTTGTTTTATTCGTAAAAAAAAGATGACCCAGTATTTGCATTCCGTCGCTGTTGCTAAATTGAGCGCCTTTTGTGACTGGAAGGTTGAATTCAATCACCGTCTTAGTGGTTTTTCCAAATTGAGACGTATTTAGGAAACACGCCATATGTTCGACGAATGTCCTGACAAGGATGAGTTTGCTTCGAGCGCTATGATTGCCGCTTATGCCAATGCAGGGAGGTTAATGGAAGCTGACAGACTTTTTCACGTGGGAAAAGTGAAGAGATCGATCACTTGGTCGGGTCTAATATCTGGATATTCTAGATATGGTTATGAGAATGAAGCTTTTGAGCTAGTTTGTGAAATGCAGCTTAAAGGAGAGAGGCCGACATAGTACACGTTGGGAAGTGTTCTTCGGCTGTGTTCTGAGACGGGTTCTCTACAAAGAGGAGAGCAAATTCATGGGTTTGTCACGAAGACTAGATTTAGTGAAAATGATTTTGTTGTTACTGCCCTAATTGACGCATATGCGAAGTGCAAGTGTGTTTCTGAAGCCGAGTATCTCTTAGAGGCAGTGGCTGACAGAAAAAATTGTGTTATTTGGACTGCTATGCTTACTAGCTATGCTCAAAATGGGGAAAGTTTTAGTGCCATCAAATGTTCCCAGCATATGAGAGCTGAAGGAATTGAGTCTAACCAATTCACTTTTCCAAGCATTTTGACTGCTTGTGGAATGGTTGCGGCTCCTGATTTTGGGTTTCAGGTTTCATGGTTGTATAGTTAAGAGTGGTTTTGATGCTAATATTTTTGTTCAGCGTACATTGATTGATATTTATGCAAAATGCAGGGACCTGGACAGTGCAAAGAGGGTATTGGAGTGCATGGAGGTTGATGATGAGATATCTTGGAACTTCATGATCGTAGGGTGTGCAAGGAATGGGTTTAGAAGAGAAGCAGTGTCTTGGTTCCAAAAAATGCATGCAAGAAACATGAAACTTGATAACTTTACATACCCATCTGTGTTAAACTCCCTTGCATTCATGAAGGACATGGAAAATGCAGAGCGTGTCCACTGCTTGATCATCAAAAATGGTTTTGGGGGATACAAGCTCGTGAGCACTGCTCTAGTAGACATGTATGCTAAACAGGGAAAACTAGATTGTGTGTTTACTGTGTTTAACCTGATGGTCGAAAGAGATGTTGCCTTGTGGACCTTTTACTTACAGGATATGCGCATAATGGCGCTTACGAAGAAGCTATCAAGCTATTTTGTGAGATGAGGGTTGAGGGTATACATCCTGACCAGATTGTTATTGCAAGTGTTTTGAGTGCCTCTACCAAGCTGACAATTATAGAATTCGTGCTGCAAGTTCTTGCAATCCTGATCATATCTGGTCTCGGGTCATCCTTATTAGTCGATAATTCTCTCATCACAATGTATGCGAAGTGTGGAGGCATAACAAAGCTAATCAAGTTTTTGAATCCATGAGAACTGGAGATGTTATTATTTGGACAGCTATGGTAGTTGGATATGCACAAAATGGTAGAGGAAAAGACTCAGTGTGTTTCTATAATCAAATGATTGCTGTCGGTATAAGACCAGATTCTTTGCTTTCGTTGGCTTACTTTTCGCTTGCAATCATGCTGGTCTTGTTGAAAAAGGTCGCTATTACTTTGATACAATGAATAAGGTTTATAGGATTAAACCAGGTCCTGAGCACTATGCTTGCATGATTGACCTCTTGGCATGTTCAGGAAAACTTCTTGAGCCATAGCAGTTAATGAGTCAGATGGTTGTAGAACCTGATGAAACTGTATGGAAGGCACTGCTTGCCGCATGTAGAGTCTATGGGGAGCTGGATTTAGAAGAGAAGGCAGTTAAGAACCTCTTTGAATTAGAACCCAGAAATTATGTGCCTTGTGTCATGTTGTCAAACATGTATTCTAAAGGTTGTAGATGGGAAGATGCTGCAAGAATCAGAAGTCTGATGAGATCACAAGGAATTCGAAAGGAGCCCGGGTTCAGTTGGATAGAGATATATGGCAATGTACATACCTTTTTTGCAGAGGACAGAAGCCATCCATTGACAACTGATATCTATTTGATGATTGAAGAGATTATGATGTTGATCAAGAAAGTTGGTTATGTGCCAGACATGAACTCTGCACTTCATGACATAAACGATGAAGCTAAGGAGCTCGAGTTATCATACCAGAGTGAGAGATTGGTTGTTGCTTTTGAGATTCTCACTCTGCCACGGGGCGCACCAATTCGTATCTTCAAGAATCTTTTGGGATTCTCACTCTTCCATGTTGCTTTAGGGTTCGTGGAGATTGTCACATTGCTATGAAATTTATTTCCACTGTATATTCTCGTAATATTATTTTGAGGGATTCAAGTTGTTTCCATCACTTCAGGGAAGGAAACTAATGGTAAAGGGAGTTGTGTAGCATTCTGGTAGAACCAGAAGGAAATAAAGACTACACTTTGGAAAGGAAAAGTACGATTGTTTATTGAATGCAAATAAAGTGATATAGAGAGTATTGGAGAATCTCACAGACACCCACACCAATAATAAAAGGCAATTCAAGCTGTCTAAACTCCAAGAATATACTTAAAGATAGAAAGATTGCACACACCTAATGTCAATTACTATAGACCTATTTATAGACTTGACTCCTAGAGACCTAATTGTAGAAAACAAGAAGCAACCCACTTCTACTGAAATTAGGAAACCTGATTGTAGATAACAACAAGTAACCCACTTTTACTCAAAAATCAGAAACTAACAACTCTTCCTATTTTTCCTCTAATAACTGCAAACTAATTACATTATCTACTCTTGACTTGGTTTTCTTGCGAAAATATGTCTTTAGTGGCCTATCAGTACCCCTCCTTTGGAAAATCACCTTGTCCTTAAGGTGAAAATAAGGATATCGTTGTTGCAGTAGGTCATATGATTCCCAGCTAGCATCTTTAGAAGGACGGTTCTGCCATAAGATGAGCAATTCCAGATCTAATTCATCACCATGCTTAATCCAACAATGAGCCAACGCTTTTTGAGGTTCCACGTCAAACTCCCAATTGGAATTCAAGGATAATAGAGCTGGCGGATTGGTGGAGAGTTGTCCCTTAGCTTTTTTAAGTAGTGAAACATGAAAAATAAAATGCACCTTGGCATTTGCAGGGAGCTCTAGTTCATACGCTATTGGACCCCAACATTTGAGAATCTTTTAAGGACTAAAAATCGAGGTGAAAGCTTCTCATTCATACGCCTAGCTAAAGAATGTTGCCTGTGTGGTTGGACTCGTAAAAAGACAACATCACCAATTTCAAATGATTTTTCTTTACGATTCTTATTCACATATGCCATCATTCGATTTTGAGCTTTGAATAAATTGTCCTTTAAAACCAGTAATATAGCTTCCCTTTCAACAAGTTGTTCTTCCAATTCTCTACTATTTGAGTATCAACACAACAATACACTTGTAAGGTGGGAGGGTCACGATCAAACACAGCATAGAAAGGAGTAGTGTTTGTCATTATATGGAAATTGGTGTTGAATGAAAATTCTGCCCAGCACAAGAAATGACTCCAAATCTTCAGCTTCTCACTTGCAAAGCATTTGAGATAAGCCTCCAAGCAACGATTTACGACTTCCGTTTTTCCATTTGATTGTCGATAGTAAGCTGTCCCCATCCACAACCTTGTTTGATTGTGCTTAAAAATTTTGGTCCCAAAGAAACTGGTGAACAATCTGTCCCTATCTGATATTATGCTTCTTGGAACACCATGTAACCAGACAATTTCCTTGCAAAACACATCAGCAACTATTTTTGCAGAATATGGGTGAGTTAGCGCCACAAAATGGGCATATTTAGATAAGCGATCCACCATAACCAAAATAGTATATATCCATTGGATTTGGGCAATCCATTAATGAAGTCCATCGAGATGTCTTCCCATACCCTCTATGGGATCGCCAGTGGTCAAGCAAACCTGCTGGAGATAATGTCTCATACTTGTTTTGTTGACATACGAAGCAGTTTTGAACATAATTTTTAACATCATTCCGCATATTTGGCCAAAGCCTGCCAGCAGAAAGCCTTTGATTGTTTTGAGAAATCCTCCATGTCCATCAAAAGAGGTATCATGTGCTTCAACCATAAGCTTCTCCCTCAAAGTCAAGTCAGCTGGGATGACAAACTTTCCTTGAAAATAAAGGCGTCCATTCTGGCTAGAATAATCAGGAACAGATGCAGGATTTTCATGTAACTGCTCTATAATTCTTGTAGTCACGGGGTCTTGCTGTAGGAGTGTCAGGAGCTTATCAAATTCTATTGAAAAAGGAACAGATAACTGTAGAAAATGAGGTCGACAGGATAGAGAGTTTGCCACAATATTCTCCCTTCCAGCTCGATATATGATGGTAAAATCAAGGGGCAGGAGTTTAAAAGTCGTTGTTGTTCACTAGTAGCAATCTTCTGCTCTAATAAAAACTTCAGACTGCAATGATCAGTCTTTACAAAGAAATGCCTCCCCAGAAGATAATGCTTCCATTTTTGCAACGAAAACACTAGTGCAAGTAACTCCCTATCATATGCAGATTTAAATCTATTTGAGAAAGAAAATCCCTTACTGTAAAAAGCAATCGGGTGGCCCTCTTATGATAAAATAGCTCCTAACCCTTGTGGTCGCGGCTTTGTCGATTCAACCTTATGATCGATCCTTAGAAACTGGTCAAAAATAATTCCAAAGATTACAATACGGGATGCAACCTCGGGTCGTCTCACTTAATTGGAACCTAGTGAAAAAGGTCTAAGCTAGCCTAATTA
>JAOSBN010111806.1:0-10731 GCA_027563595.1 Erythroxylum suave
CCCCCCGTAGCCAAGATGCTGGGGGGCCGAAGACTTCGGCAGGAGCACCAGCTGAACCCCCCGCCAAGCTTGATACTTGGCGCAAGAGAGGACGAATACGTCACGCTTGTTGTTAGGCCCACGTCGTGTCACTTAAGCTCATCATCGTACGTCCCGGTCGGTGACCTGCATCACGACCACCTTCCAGGTCTAGCATGAGGAACTGCTTGATTCTGTTACAAGCTGAGCCTCTTCCGGACGCGCTTATCAAAAGGGTCCCAGTGCCTGAACATCGGACACACTGCATTCGGTCGATGGACCCCTGCGCTTCTCAACCACCAGAACCTTGAGCCGAAAGTCCGGAGCTGAGGTCGTCCTTCTGCTAAGCACGTTGGATGGTCTGCATCAGTATACGAAATCTCTCTTGGCATCATGGCACTGTCAGAATGATTACAAAGCCACGCTCACTCGACGTGTCCATGACTAGAGTCTAGTGGTAATGACTCTGCTTGTGTCATAGAGAATGTGGCCCAGCAGGAAAGATCAAACGTAGTTGAGCAAACTAGGCACTGCCCCGAAGCGATCTTCATTACGCGGAAAGCCGATATACACGCGCATGAACCCCGACGGTAGTCTCATGTCTAATCTAGATTGTCATCGCCGACCATGGTCAACAATCCCTGAGTGGATCAGGGTACTGCCCTGGAGGCAAGGTCGGTGATTCAGCGCCTCGTCCAGAACACGTTTTCCACCTCGATGAGCATCCACGATATTCCACGGTCGACTAACTTTGCCGCAAAGTCTCAACTCGAACTGGCAATACCAGAATCGGTGCCAGACTTTGGACTTCGGTGAGACTCAAACGTCCGGTCGGGAGGCCTACAGGGCCGAGATCGCTTCGGCCAACCCGTTCATGTCGTTCAGGTACGCATCGAATTCTTTTTTGATTACTTCCTGGTCCTCTTCAATATCGTCGGTCCATCGATAGACATAGATGGTCTTCATTCCTGCCGCCTTGGCGCCCCGTACATCATATGCATGAGCCGCCACCGTCACGCATTCTTCAGGCTTCCGCTTGAGCAATTTGAGAGCTTTGCCGTAATTCTCCGGGGCGGGCTTGTACACGCCCAGTAGCTCGCTTGAGAATAACATGTCAAATTTCAGCTCAGCAAATTGTACCAGGTCCAACTGCAGCCTAGTTGTTCCATTGGCATGAACAAATACTTCCAGCCCTTGATCTTCTTTCAAATGCCTGATAGCTTCAGCGACATCCTTCCACGCCTTTTGCTTGTGCCACGCATCCACCAATTGAGATTTATTCTCATCAGTGAAGTAGTGCTGAACGTCTGCATGTCTCTCAAGCATCACATTTAATGTTCGAAGATGGGTAATGTCGATATCTTCAGGAGCTAGACCATCAGCGAGCCGAGCCGAATTGGCATCGAAATAGGTCTGTCGCCACTCAAGAGCGAACTTCGACCTGAAATTCTGAGGCAGTTGTCCCGGGAGAGCCGAGACAATAGCGGAGTGCCAGTCCAGGCAAGTGCCCATGAAGTCGAAGAGCACCGCTTTGTTATGGCTCTTTCTCTGCGTCACACCGGTCATAGCGTCTGAAATATTCTGCGAATTGTTCGATGGACGCGAATTACACGAGTGAGATACTTGACATCGTTACCACAATTCCGGATCCATTTAAATCAAATAGTAATCACTGTTTTGTGCAGTGTCCGTACTGCCAGACAACCCTCAAAAACACGTCATATCCAACGAATCAGGCGTGCTGACTTGCTAGCCATTACCTGATATAGCAGAGACTAAGCCTGGAGAGGATATTTACACGAGTTGATGGTAAGGAAAGGACGGCATTGATCGCGGAAAAATCATTTTTCCGCCCGTGATACCTATCGATTTAGGCTGCACCTGGTCTTGCACCACAGCATAGCCAACAAGTGGCGCAGACCATCATGCTACATTGCAATCACAGGGCGCTGCTTATGTGATTGTTCATCTCGTCGCTGAGTGTTATGACAGTAGAACAAGAAGACTGTACCTTAGGCCAGTCAGCTCTGTCGTCTGGGTAATCTCGATTCCTATATGCCACTGAGGCTATCGATGTCTCTGATCATCTTGAAGTACCCACAAGGTTGAGTACAACAGGACGAGATCAAGTCTTGGCGACTATCACAGATCCACGGAATGCCTGTATCAATGTCTGGGAACGAGGTGTTGTCAAAGAGCAGACAAAACCTTCGGTCAAACCTAGCTTCATTTACGAGCTCAGAGAAACAACTCGCTTTTTTTGCTTAGACTGCGAAACGAACAGACAAGATCCGCCTCGCGATCTCCAGAACAACCGTGAATCAAGCTCTAGGTGAGACCGATATACTCGTACATGCAGACATCATCCATGAGAACATACACGCGGTCGCTGACCGAGTCACGACCTTGGCAGATCGTATACACAGTATAGAACTGAGGCAGTGAACACCGTCAACGGTAAGTAGCCGAACAGATCGAAACATGCGCATTGGTCGGATCTTACATTGAACATTGTCGATCACTTCGGGAGAGCTTCTGTACAGCCGCAGCGGATATAAACATGATCGACGGTACATGAGCTTTTACCAAGAAACCCATTCTCCCGCCCAGACAACAGGAACTCCTTGGCATAAGGTTGACAAAGTTCAAAAGTACATCGATGACTCTTTGAAGGAGCCGCATTCGTCAGCTGTGGTGGTCCTGTCCTATTGACGACCGCATTAGGCCTCCAGCCAAGTGACTCAGGCTCAAAGTTCGAGATGTCGATCCTGGATGTCGACCGAGTGTCAGAAAGCCACACGACGTAAATCTATCGTCGTTTCTCGGACGATCTAAGCGCACACTAGGTCTTGGCTGCTGTTGCAGATCAGTGACAACTCCACATTCATCGACCTTGACTCTGGACACATCCGTGACTAAGCTCGTCTGGGAGATCCTGCCGACAACATCGCAACATCACCATATCCTGAGTCGGAACAAGAGTGTTACATCGCAAAAACGGGACTGCGTACTTGGATCTGCAGCGATACTTTCAGAACAAACTCGGTCAGAGAATGGTTTCCATCTCGGTCAGGTCCTGGAAGGTGTCTACACCCGACAGTGTATTGCATGATCTCAAGCAGAGGATACTCAACACGAGATGGCCTGAGCAACAAACGGTACGAGACTGGTCTCAGGGCGTGCCTCTAGATATCATGAAAGACCTCTGTACCTACTGGTCCACCGAGTATGACTGGCAGAAGTGCGAAACCTGGCTCAACTCGTCAGAACAGTACATGGCCAGCATCGAAGGCTACGAAATTCAATTCCTCCACATCAAATCCAAGCACGACAACGCCCTCCCTATGCTACTCATGCACGGCTGGCCAGGCTCCATCCTCGAATTCCGTAAAGTCGTCCAGCCCCTGACAAACCCAACCGCGCACAATGGCAGCGCCACAGACGCCTTCCATCTCGTCATCCCCTCAATGCCAGGCTATGGCTTCTCCTCTAAACCCACCACTACAGGAACTAACCACCTGCGCATCGGTCAACTCTACACCCACCTGATGAACCACCTCGGATACACACGCTGGGTGGCCCAAGGAGGCGACTGGGGCGCCGACATCGCCGCAAAACTAGCCAGCCTCGACCCTCCACCCTCCCTGACGGCCATCCACCTAACTTGCCTCTTCTTCGACGCGGAGAAGGAAGCCGCCCGCTCAACCCACCCCCTCACCCCCGCCGAACAACTCGCCCTCGACAAGGAACGCGCCTTCCGCACAGACGAGTACGGCTACTTCCAACTCCAAGCCACCCGGCCACAGACCGTAGGCTACAGCCTCGCCGACTCTCCTGTCGGCCAAGCCGCGTGGATCTACGAGAAACTCCACAACTGGACACAGAACGATGGGGACCTCGAGACCGTCTTGACCAAAGACGAGATCCTGGACAACATCACGCTGTATTGGATCTCGAACACGGGCGCCTCCTCGGCCAGGCTGTACTGGGAAGACGACGATGACACGGGCCTGCCCATCGGTGCGGACATCGCTGTGGGCGTCAGTGTGTTCCCCGGCGAGTTGACCAGTGGTCCGCGCGAGTGGGGCGAGAGGTATTACCAGCGGATCGTGCATTGGAGAGAGGTCGAGAGGGGTGGGCATTTCGCTGCGTGGGAGGTTCCCGATATCTTCGTCCGGGAGGTTAGAGATGCTTTTAGGAGTGTGAGGGTGTGATGCTCCAGAGGTTCCTCGTGGATTTGCATATAGCATGTTGGGTAGTTTAGATTGATCCTGGTGACTCAACCACGACGTCAGCCGAGTTCGGAATAACATAATGAACACATCCAATCCCTCTTCGCCACATTCATCCCATGGTCACCTCGTCCTGATCATAATCACGCACCTGCCCTCCTCCTCTAACGCATACATACCCAACCCGACATTCCAATCCAAGACGAAGTACGCACACATATCCCTCCACCCTGCATCCGAGCACAGATCGGTCGCAACCTCATCGCACACGCACACATGCTCAGCTGGTCAGGGGTCCAGGGAAGAAGGAGAGCCATTAAGCGGAACGCGGGACGGGGTTCGACGATCATTCGGGACGGGAGATCGTTCCGGCGGGAGTGAGGCTGGTGTCTGCCTTGCGTGCACGGAGGGCGATGGTGGTTGAATGGGGCAGGTCTACGCGGAGAGGAAATGGAACGATGAACGTTGATCGACTGTTCTATCTTACGACGAAACGTTCCATGACTTGATGGGGAGTTGTTTCTGATGGCCGTGCTGTACGATGAAGCCTTCTGTTACCAATCCATATCGTCTGCGGTAGACGGGTAGTCGGCCATTCCGGCGTACAGCTCTTCGTCGGACAGCATGTCGTCGTCAACCTCCGGCCGAGACCACTGCATGTCATAGTAGACTTCGAAATCCTCATGCCTCGTGCCCTCGCGCAACGGCCACTGCTCATAGATCCAGTCTGTCATGCGATTGGTCCATGGCCAAACAGCAGTGAGCTCACCTGTATCGTCGTTACTGGTGATGTTTGCTTGAGGGCAGCCGACAGCCAGTGTTTTCAGGTTCGGTGTGTGAGGCAGCACGATCTCTCCGGCTTTGCCTGTGGTTTTGGCGCGTCTCAAGGAGACTGTGCGGCCGTACTCTTGGCCTTCGGCGCCGAAGTAGGCGTTGCCGCACCGGGGTCCGCCGTCGAAACCAAGACTCAGTTCTGCTGCGGGTGGAAGGCGAAGGTACTCGAGGCTGCGAAGGTGAGAGAAGAACTTTGCGAAGGACTTTGTAGTTAGTTGTTGTTACCTGGCTGTGTCTCGTGTTTCTTGCTTACCTCAAGTGTGTTGGGATCATCTTCTCCATACATAGATAAGTAGTGATAAGAATCGGAGATCAACTTGCCATCAAGAGCAAGGCGTCTGAGGTTTGGCATATTCTCGATAACCGCTTTTGAAGCACGTAACACTTAGTCTCTTTCCAAGCTTCAGCAGAATTATTCTGGTCTTACCTTGAACATGCTTCATGCCCCATTGACAATACAATTCGAAGTCAGTCAAGTTCTTCAAGCCATGTGTAGAATGAATGAGATTGATTGCGGCATTCTCGTTGTATTCTTCCATCCAATGAACGGTAGATTCCAACTTTTCGATGTTGGGGCACATTGACACAAGACAACCCATCTCTGAGTTGACATTCAAGGAGCTTACAGACGGCAGAACCATCGCATAATCTGAAAATCCTTTGCAGATCGCTTCGTTACCTTCGATGAGCGTTGTCCAATCTAGTTTGTGCAAGTTTGGCATAGAATCCAATGTTTGCGCGAATTCTCTGGCCAGAGATGTGTCTAGACTTGAATTCTCCAGCTTCTCAGTGTTCCATGTGCGGTCCGACCGTGTGACATCTACCCTAAGAGCCTCTACATCTTGCAAAGCGGCGGAACAATTGTGTATCTCTCGAAGTCGAGCAGCATAGCTCCAGCCTTGAATTCGGCCATCGACAACGTCATTTCTGATGACTAGCTCTCGGTAAAGATCAGGCGGATAGGTGCGATTGCCGCCGTTGCCGGGTCGTAGATCAGATTCAAGCTGGCATAAGCTCAATTCTGGATTTGGCAGCTGTTCGAGCCATGATCTGTTCTCCAGGAGCCAGGCATGCTGAGTGTCATGGATGAAGCGTGGAATGCGAGAGTGCGTTGAGAAGAGTTGAAGGATAGCTTGCAGAGGCTGCCACGCATAGGCTCTACTCTCAAAGAAGATGACCGTGGAAATGAGAATTGTATAGAGATTCATGGCTGTATGACCTGGAGATTACTGGTGACGCGCCCACGTTCTGTGAACTCAGTCAGCAGAGGGTATTGGTTCTTTAAGAGAGGTCATTCATTCTCTTCCGGCCGCGTTATCGACTTGTCAGAATCATACTCTGATTCGTTGTATCGCTCTGTTCCAAACTTGAGACCAATCAAGTGGCCAGAGGGAAAGACAGGCAGAAGCCAAGCCTTGAGCGAGTGAAGGTAAAACAACAGAAGTTCACGGAGGGCGTGCAAGCAACCAAGCTGGCTCTGAGTTCAATCTGCTCAACCACTCTCCACTCAAACAACGGTAGAGAATCCTTCTCACCCAAGAAACCCTGTGCTCATTAGACCATATTCGGAAATCTCACGTCTCGCGATGGCATGTCATGCGGACTAAATATCCTCTCTCTCTATATGGTAGAAGCAAATGTATTCAGAGACAACCATTTGTGATCTTGCACCCGACGTGCCTTTCAACGCCAGTCACTACACTGCTATCACCTCTCTCTATTTTCTACGGACCCATCCTCCCCAACCCATGTTCTTGCTGCACAAGTAGTCGCGATAAGCATTGTAGAGCAAGATCCCGAAACTTTGTCCCTCTGGGCTTCCCGACGTGAAAGGCGTCAAGTCAAACCAGTTCAGAGGGTTGATGGCTGGTGACAGGGTTCCATTACTTGTCACCGAAGCCGCAATCGCCATACGGCTCTCATCTGCCCAACTGATGTAAGCAACGTCTGCGAATGTCTCTGGTGCAAGCACAGCCATGCGGTACACCACACTGGCCATCAACGCTGTACCACTGACTTCACCAAACCAAGTCTCATTGTTGAGATAGTTGCGCAGTAGATTGGAACTTGGATCGCGAGGCACATTGCGTGCGCCATCAATGATCTGTTGAATGAGTGTGATGAGTTGAGCTCGTTCAGTGCTCAAGTCTTCTGAACCTGACCAGTGCTCTAACGTGGCCAGAACTCGAGTCATGCCAGCTGATGCCCATCCGTTGCCTGTGCTCCAAATACCATTGTCCTGCATGCCCGAGTTGGACTGATCCTCAATGTGTCGCCAGTACCTGTTTGGACCATCAAAGTTCTGCAGCAGCTCTCGATAAAGGTCGCATTGTTGGACTGTTTCTTGCAAGAGGCTGACATTGTTGGTCCGCACGGCGTAATAGGCTAGGAATGGTGGAGCCATGTACACAAAATCAGCCCATGCTTGAGCGTTCGCGTCTCGCTGGCTGATTGCCCCGTTTGACATTCGGGGCACGGCGAACAGGTGTTGTTCTTGACGCGTGGCAGCATCAAAGTAAGCGGGCTCAGTCTGTCCGATCAAGATGGCACTGACACCGAGTGAGGCGGGGTCGCCAGATGCCCCGTCGCCATCAATCAGAGTCGTGTTGTCAAGCCTGATGTGTGGTTGTGCATAGGCGAGTGACTCAATTGTTACAGGCGGGGTAGGTACCTGACCGTTGGGAAAGGCTCGCGGACTGAAGACGGCGTATTCAGGATTGTAGAGCTCAAGAAGAGCTTCTGACAGGGTGCCATATTCCCAACTATGCGTAGCCAATTCGCGCGCTCGTGCCACAACGAGACTCACGTTGTAGCCTATATCAACGTCTGGACACTGGTAGTTCCGCTGCAACAGAGGCGTTCCCGTTGTTGCAGTCCAGAACAGGGCAGCCGCCCACAACATCTTCCGGATGGACATCATTGTCGCGTGATTCTCGTGGTTGAAGTGTGCAAGGCCGATATTCGAGTAGTCGTTTTCTTCCTATATATGGTGTGCAATGACGGCTACGGCAGGTATACTGACCTTGATCGCTACGGCTCGATCAGGATGTAACCCTCTTCCTTGTCTACATGGCTTGCCATTCGTCAAGACCACCGGCCGTACTGGTTCCGTAGGATTTTGATCAAGGCTTTTGGCCGGTCAGGCTGTTGACAAGAATCGCACCAAAATGAACTCCGCGCATCTATAGCACGTAAATGGTGACTGTTCAGCGCGCAAGGTCAAGCTTAGCTTTGGATCTAGCTGGTGTCGGCCTTTACCCCAATGGTCGCCTGAACATGGCGCGGGCGAGAGCGCATCTTCATGCCATACTTAGACCAGACTTGAATTTCAGAGACACGTACAAGAAATGGAAAGCAAGGCTTGTGAGCAGTGATGTGTTTGTTGAACTAAACAACCACGGTGCCTGTCGCACGACAGCATGCCCGCGTGGCAATCTCTTGGGCACGAAAACCTGGGCGTTAGAGGCCAAGTCGCCTAATGCCGACTGCCTAAGCACCAGTTTTAGCGTAGTGAGCGCCCAAATGATCTCACCAACTTACCCACCTTTCTCTTGTGACGACATGGGTAAGAAACAGACTCTGACTTCACCTGCACATCCTGCTCATTACGAGATGTGTACTCGGATAGGTTCTTCATATCGAGTCTACCTGGTGTACGCAATCGAAGCGAGCGCAAAGCATCGATCTGGTTTGAAGAAGCCTACGTGTCTCTCGAAACTCGATTCCCATTCGCCGTCACCCCTGAAATTGGAAAGCCAGATTGGGCAGGAGGTTGCTTACCACCATTTAAGCGCGTTTCGACATCGTCCCATGCATTGCAAGGTGACAATCAACTTGTCATCAACAGGTTAGCTTTGTCGATCTTTTCTTCTCCCCTGATAAGCTCTTCCAAGCTCCTCCAAGCTTTCCCTACACGCAGTAGTGAAATCTTGTTCACGGTCCGCTCCGAACACCTGTTTGCCATCTAATGAAATTGACGTTACCCTATGAAACGATGGCAGGCTGTTCGAACGTGCGACGCTAGATGGATGTGGAAGCTGCTTAATGTGGTGGACATCGACTCAATAGAACCCGAAAGGTGTTTGATAGACATCCCAAATTTGATTCGGTGGGTGAAGAGGTAGGCAATCTTATATGCACCACACACTTGCGCGCGTGATAGAGATCGACATCATGAAGACGAACCTCCAAGCTGAAGACCCAACAGCTTTCTTGCTGTTCATTGTGCAATTGTTGTATGGAGGTGGGTTGCGAGGGGACAATGCTGGAATGCGTTACCACCCTACAATCGAGGATCAGGAATGTCAGCTTTCTCATGACTCCTGAGAAGAGATTACAAGATGAGACTCACCATAGAGGCGATGGGATATAAAGAACAATCTCATCGCCATCAATGAGATAGTTGGACATCGCACTCTCAGACACTCATTTCTTCCACCTACAGTCACTCATTCACCCATTCATTCACTCACTTCAAGTCATTGATTTCGAACACTCATTCGCAACCGTTTTCACACTCACTTGGACACAATGCATTTCAGCACTTCTCTCGCTCTCCTGGCTGCGGCCGCTGCAGTCACAGCCTCGCCGGTCGTACGCTCGGTTCCAGCCGCCGTTCTGCCAATGAGCAAGGTCGCCAACGTCAAATCGATGAAGAACATCGTCGCTAGAGGTCAGGCACGTATTGCCAAGTACAATGGCGAATCCGCCAGCCACTTCAGTCCTGAGGTCAGCTCCGGCCCAGCCACAAACGACGACGTCAGCTATGTAGCCTCAGTCTCCATTGGTGGCTATGCTCGATCTCTCATCGTCGATACTGGATGTGAGTCAGCTAATGAACCTCCTCTCCATGTTGTTCACTAACACAATCAGCTTCCAACACCTGGTGCGGTGCCCAAGGCGCCTGCGAGAAGACCTCAACCGGCAAGTCCACCGGCGGCTCTGTCTCTGTGTCATACGGCTCAGGCTCTTTCTCTGGTACTGAGTACACCGACAAGGTCAGCTTCGGCGGGCTCACCGTCAACACGCAATCCATCGGCGCCGCGTCGCAATCCCAAGGCTTCACCGGCGTCGACGGCATCTTCGGCGTCGGCCCCGTCGACCTGACCCAGGGCACAGTCTCCAACGCCAACACCGTCCCCACCTTCCTCGACAACCTGTACAGCCAGGGTTCCATCTCCACCGAAGTGCTCGGCGTCTACTTCAAGCCCGAATCCGGCAGCGACACCAACGACGCCAACGGCGAACTCACCCTGGGCGGCACCGACACCTCCAAATACACCGGCGCCCTGACCTACTTCCCAACCCTGAAGTCCGGCTCGGCCGCACCATACTGGGGCATCTCCATCGCGAGCTTCACCTACGGCTCAACCACGCTCGCGACCGCCGCCACCGGCATCGTCGCCCGGGTTGCCGCTCGCCGCGGAAACCTGGTCATCGCCGCCCTGCTAGCGGTCACGGCCAGAGGGTTTGGGATGGGAGGATTTGGGGTTCGTGCTCATGCCCCCCGAACGTCGTTGACCCCTCTTTGTTCCCGTGGCCGGATCAGGTTTCGATCAACCGCCCGTGCGCGGCATGCCGGTGCTCTTGATGCTCGCGCCTGCATGGAATGGACATGGCAGAACCACTCGGTGCGCCTGAGACGCTG
>JAOSBN010111837.1:0-10730 GCA_027563595.1 Erythroxylum suave
GTTATCAAGAATCAAGAAGCGGTTATCAAAGATCAAGAAGCAGTTAGAGAATGAGGCTATAAATACAAGTCTCAGTTGAAGCTTTAAGGATAATGAACATACAATATCAGTGATCTTTGAGTGCTTACTTTCAAAACAAATTTTTGTAGTGCGATACTGAGAGAGCTATTGTTACTATAACAAAAGCTTACGATATCTTTTTCACGTGAGAGAAAGAGAAGGCAGATAGCCAGGAGAGGCTAAGATGGCTGAAAGAATACTTGGTGTAAGAGATCTGAAGAGGCTCTGAAGGAGAAAAGAATACTTGTAACTACTTGGAGTATAGTGAAACACTCAGGCAAACTCTGAGGACTGGATGTAGCCCACGGTTTGGGGTGAACCAGTATAAAAATCATAGTGTCAACTTTCTATCCCTTACTTCAACTTAATTTGTTGTTAAACTACGATATAGAAGTTATTTGTGATTTAGAATACGTAATAATTTTTGTGATATCTTCTCACCAAGAGAAATAGAAGTTCTTATCAAGATTTTTTTTGTATTCATCAAAAAGGGGATACATCATTCAACCCCCCTTCTGTATATCGAGTTTATTGTTCGTAAAGACTATACTAACGTTTGATTTACTTTAGTACGACCTTCATTGAAGTTGAGGACCAAGCCTTCATGATGTTAAGCTATCAAGTCAAGTTGTTAATCTTTACTTGCATTTGAATCATTTGATCGACCATCATAATTCCTTTATGCTCCTAAAAAGAAATAGTTTGTTTACTCAACTCGTTCGTCAAAAAACAACTATTGCTTGCCATCTCCTTGATCAGCTCTTCTACTTCATCAACTGTCTTCCTCCTAAATGATCCTCATGAAGCTGCGTCAATCGTGCCACTCATAGGTAGGTAGACTTCATTGTAGAATGTTTGCAATAGGAATTCCTTGGGTATTTTGTGGTGTAGGCATTTCCATTGCAAATCCTTTTATCTCTCCCATGCTTCGTAAGTTGATTCTCCATCACCTTACTAGAAATTGGTGATTTCCCTAATGATTTTCGTGATCTTAGTTAGGGGGAAGTACTTATCCAGGAAGGCACGAACTAGCTAATCCCATGTCATATCATTGGCTGGGCTAAGGGAATGGTACCAAGCCTTTACTCTATCTCTAAGGGTAAAGGGGAAAAGCCTAATCCTGACTACATCCTCCAACATCTAATGATACGGAAAGGTATCATGGTTTTCTAGAAAGTTCACTATATGTGTATTAGGGTCTTCATTTGCTAATCAATAAAACTACACATTCTGCTGAAGCATGTTGAGGAGGGCTGATTTTATCTCAGACGAAGCTACTTGAACAGGCAGCCTTGTTACTCCTTGATTCACTACCCTGAACCCTGCAGGTCTCATAAAGTCTATGAGGGTCTATTGTTGTCATCCTTGGTTCGCTCTATAGTCCATATTTTTTTGAAATTTCTTAACCATTGCTAATTTCGTGATCTCTTCTTTTTATCATCAAGCTTTCCTAAAGGTTCGTTCTAGTTGAGTGAATCTAAGTCTAAAGTGTTAGCTACACAACTTGAACCTCTCGTAACTCTTGTGTTCATGCAAAAGCATGATTTTTGAAATAGAAAAGAAAGAACAAAAAAAACACAAAAAAATCAAAACTAACCAAACATCTTAAATTATAGAACTAAACTAATTGCCTCCCCGACAACGGTGCCAAAAAGTTGATCGTAGAGTTTTGATATGAAAAAGCTTTAATAATTTAACATCGATATTCTGCAAGTGCATTGGTCGTTAACATAGTACCTATGGTTTCGATCCCATGAGGAGGTTAATCTAATCCTAAAATCTAAGGCTGAAAATAATTTGCAAAAACTCAAAAAGAACAAAACTAAAGCAAGAAATTATTTCAATCACGCAATCGATTCCAAGAATCAAATTCCAAATATAAATAAGATAGCAATTGCAACACCTAATCAAGAATCAACCTAAGAATTAGCAATTGAGAGAAAAGGGAATTTTATCCAACTTTAATGAAAACCTAACTGATTATTAATTTAATGGATTACTAGTTCTAGATGGTTCTAGGGTTGATTACTCTCTCTCGAATTATAACCATTAACTTGAATTATTAACCTTAATAAAATTATAAGAATTGCAATCTCTTAATTCATAATTTATCCAAAACCTAAATTAGACCTTAAGTTGTCAAAAAAACTACCAAAAATCTATGCAAGATCTCTCTTTACACAAATTTAATAGTTTGATTGAATTCTTATTTTATTAAATTACCTAACTCTCATCAGCCCAATTTAATAATTTTCACTCAGTTCACCCTCTTAGTTTATTGCTGAATTATGAAGTGTAGATTTACATAATGAGAAATCCAATAAAAATGTAACAATCAAATTTCATTGATATTAAAGATAAAATATCTCGAAGGTGAGTTTAGACAATTCTTAACATTTAACAAATATATCATTAATGGCTATCCCAAATTCTATACAATCATAAAAATTGAAACTACATTAGAAATAGACTTAGAATGGATGACAAAGGCAGCAACAATGAGTAACTTTCTATTTTGGGAAGTACTTCGCGTAGGCTTCTTCTCCACGACTCTCTTCCTTCATTTCTTTCTTAATCTCTCGATAGAACTCTCTAAGCTTTCAAAATTGTGGCTGATGCAAAAGCTCCATTCTTTGTTTTCTTCTTGTTCTTAAATACTTTGACAACAGTAGGGGTTGTTTTGAGGTCAAAATGGTCCAAAAAATCCCTTGAAAGTTGACGTTTTTGCTTGTTTTTATGTCTATTCGACGCAGGCCACGATAGTGGCCATGATCTTGGCTCTCTGTCTTGATCAAGCTATGATCATAGGCTGTCTCATAGTCTTCTGTATGGGCCAAGATTGTGGGCTGGCTATAATGTATCTCTCACGATCGTGGCCTATTGTGCTAGCCACGATCATGAGCAGTTGCTTCAACCTGAATATCTCCGTTTTTTTATGTTGACCTTGAAACACTAACAAACACATTAAGGTACCTTAAAAACATAACATTTAAGCTCAAAGACTTAACTAACCCATAAAAATCACTTGAGCACAATTAATTAACAAAACAACGTAATTCTAACCTAAACATATACTGAACAATTAAATTAACACTTAATTACATAATAAACTAAACCCTAAAACATGATGCAAATGAAACTTATCAACATGTGACTCCACTTACGTTTCTATTTTGTTATGATCGAGCACCTTTTTATTGTCCCATATTCATTATTGATACTGGGCTCATTTCATAAACTATCATGTTTCCTTTATGGATACCAGGCTCATTAATAACTTAGCTTGTGGCTCTTTATGTGCATTTCTGAGCTTTATGTTCTTCTTCACTAGTCACGCCGGTCATAACTCTTTTATCTGATCTTGCATCATAATGTGATGGAATGCATCAATTCTCATTATATGCAATCAATATCTTTCATTCATCGTGCACATTCATTTTCACATATTCATCAAATCTAAGTCCGACCTTCAACATGCAATTGAGTACATATGTTTTTTCTAGATTCACATACAATTATGAAACACTCCCAATACAATCTCAGTTATTAAACTCCTCAGACCATCAATGTCTGGAATTATCAAAATCATAACAATAACAATTCAATAACTAAAATTTAAATAGAATACATAAATCATAGTGAGTAAACATCTAGGTTGACTCATAGGACACTCCAAATAAGCGATTGCCTTGACGAACCAGTAATGTCTAGATGTTGGCGTTCAACTTGTACGTCTAAAATCAAGCAATACACATACATTGTATACACATTACTAATTTGATCATTCAAATAAATATTCAACCATGCACACAAAACACGCAGATATATATATATATATATCTTAAACACGAGTTATGATCATTCAAACATTATAACTTTTATATATCTAGTTTGTACTTAGGTTTATATCTTAAGTAAACTTGATTATTCTAATTTCATCAACTATATATTCACCAATCCTTTTATAGCATTATAAGTCACACAAGATCCTCATTCTCATTCATTCATAATACACCTTACTCATTCCTTTTGGATCACAATTTGAATCCCTAAGAGCACCTTCAATCCTATATCATTCATAAATTTCCAGATTTTAAATACATTGATATCAACAATTCATTCCTTAAGTCATAACCTCAATTGACAACCTAAACATATCAAACACTTTAACCAATTATTCAAGCATCAACTAGGTTCATTTCAAGCCTTAATCAAGTCTAAATGCACTAAAGTAAAGTAAGTTATCCTTAGTTAGTTCAATGATCAGAAAAAAGAGAAAAGTTCATGTCCAATGCCTTTCCCACAATCTTGGAGGCATTCCCACGATCGTGTGTTATGTTATCCAAAAATTTCTCTTTATTTTCCTTCAAACATTTTTCAGATTTTAACCCTTACATACTATATCCAACACATTTTCTTCATAGTTCATCATTTATACCTTAATTCCTTATCATTTTCACCTAGATTCCAACTCAAAATCATTCGTATAATAATACATCAACTAGTGTTTATCACGTACACAAAAACATAACACAAGTGTATCCATTTCTTCATCAACATCCAACACTCATTTAACACCATTTTTACCATCAATCCATCCCTAAATGATCATCATAAATGCTTCTATTAAAACAAGTTATGAAGAATAATATTATACTTACTTGTTCAACTACAAAGCTTCCTTAAATTATTAGTTATCCTATCTCCTCAAAGCTTACACGATCATCATTATATTCAAGAACAAGATGGGAATAGAAATGGGTTTCATTAACAGGAAAGAGACAACAAAATATTTGGATGGTAAAGTGCAAATCTTGGCCACTTAAAGTCAAAGGTGTGGGGGTAAGAGTGCCATAAATGAGAGAAGAAAGAAGAATAAAAGAGTTTGTAGGAAAAAACGAAAGAAAAAAATGGTTATTAATGTGTATGTATTGTGAGTATAGGTGTGGAAAGTGTTGTGACACTAGTCACTTACCACATGTCTTATACTTAGAGTTCCAAATGTCTCTTAATAACTAGTCCATTTGTCTCTCAATCTCCATGCCATTTGTCACCTAATTATTTAATGCTACATGCACTTATTTCTATTACCATATGTATTATTTCTACTACCATGTATCAATTTGTCCTGCCACTTGGCACTTCTCCTAGTCTAAAAATACACATAAATTCATAAATATTTCAATTTTTAATAGTAAATTCTAAAGTACCAATTATAATCCATTAACCAAAATTCAAGACATAACATTTCATAATCATATCATAACCAATTTAAATCCTTCATATCCCAGAATATGTCAATTAAGTGCATGTACAATCTTTGCAATGTTTACAAAAATCATAATTCATGTGTTTATGCTAATAATATGTATGTGAATGCAATGCACATCTTAAATTTCTATGCAATTTCTCATGTACAATGGTCTAGGATCCTATGTCCTAACCCTTAGTATGGAAAACAGGCTATTACATCAAACTAGCTGTTAGAAACAACAACTAACTATTGCTAATGGCTAGTTTCTATACATTTATAGACTAATGTACCAGTCGTTGGAATATTAATCGTTCATTATCATATATTAGTCGAACAATGTTGAACATTTTTTAACCAATTTATTAACTTCTAACCTATATAGGTCAACCAATACACTTAAAATCATGATTCCAATATTTTCAAACGCTCACACTTAATTGTATTAATGCAAAATTAACTTAAACACTTCCCCAAATATTTCTCAAAGTATATTTTATGGTATGAGAGAGTTTTCTTTGAAATTTAAACTTTAATTCCTCTTGATGATTGAAAAGATTCTTGTAATATGTTAAAATAATAATGTATTTATGTATGATGAGCTTCTAAAATATCAAAGTGACCAAGGAGGAAGTACAATAAATATTATATATTCATTTATAATTTTTTCTACTTTATTCTTACTAGGTCTTGACTTTATTATTCACTTGAATGCGCTTGACTCTTAACTTTCTCTAGTATCTTCATGAGGTGTATCTTGATTTGTGTGGGACCACAATTACTTGTCTATTATTTTCTTCAAAAAATAAAGTCATTAGTAGTACTTAAGTTTTGTTATCATTAAAACATGGATTTTAATGTCCCTTAATTCAAAAGTCTTCCCCTTTTTGAATATTACAAAATATTTTGTGATATTAGATAAAAAATAGTGAATCAATCAAACACAATTTGTCATTCCAAAGCAATATGAATAGTTAGCTCCTCTTTTACATATGATTTGCCCTAGTACGGTAAGCTCTTGGAGGCTGAATCAAAGTAGCAACCTCGGGTCCTTCACTTAACTGGAACCTAAACAATTGAATCTAAATTAACCTATATGTAAGCTATGCAAACTAATTTAGAGAAAAGGGGGGTTTTTAATTTTTGAATTGATTGGTAGAACTAATTCAAATGTAAAAATGAATGTTTTTGGATGTTTAGGGATATATATAAAACTGAACGATGAAAAACACAAAAGACTATATAATGATAAGGTCCTCTTAAAAGTGAGTTTTGGCCATCATTGTTCGAAATAATTAAAGAGAGAGTAGAAACCACTAAGCTTAAAAAATGTTAACCTTGAAAGACTTTTCAAGTTCAGGATCTTAATCAATGAGACTCCATTTTTTAAAATCCCGTTAAGTTCTTTTAGTGTGCATAGTAAGATTAGCCAATGCAATTGGTCAAATGAAATCTAAAATCATCTCAACATCAAACACAACCATGCAAGACAATAGAGAATCAAAAAGATTTCAAATAGACATATATGAAACTTCATACGTTTAAGCTCAAAGTTCTACATAAACCAATCCATCTAACACATAATGAATATCCAACACTTGGTTAAAACTATAATCAAATAGCTCATCTACAAATCACAAATCCTAGACCTAGGATATATAAACTCATAGCTGAACTATGAACTAAGCTATTCCCCTTTTTCAGCCCATCGAACTCTAGCCATTGCTGCACCTTCAAGAAGAAAAGAAATGCCTAGCCATTCATAAAACCCAGAAACTTCACAACTTGGGATTCATTTGAATCAACCATGGTGAAGGTTGAACAGTGGAAGAAAATATGGAGGAACTAAGGGTGTTTTGCAGAGAAATGATGAAGGAGAGTGTGTAGAATGTGTTCTGCCACCTCATACCTCCTACTTATCCCGAAATAGGGTTTTTTTAATGATATTCGGTCTCATAAGCATGGGTAAACGGATTTTCCAAAAATGACTCCGGTTTTAGGTTGTTGTTTCGAAGTTTTCGCCATGGCCAAATTTTCCTGAAGGGTTTGAGCTATTGATTTGAAGGTTTCGCCATGGATAAATTTTCCCAAAAGGATTTGGTTGTTGATTCCCATGTTTCACCGTGGCAAAGTGAGGAGTCCGCCGTGGCTAACTTGTCCCAAAGGGTCTTCTTCCTTGATTTTATGGCCTAGCAATTTCTTGGTCTTCACTCTTGGCTCCACGTCTTGAGTGTCCTCCAATGAAAAACAATAGTTTGCAATATCAATTGTCCTATAAACAAAGTGAGTGCAATTACTAATTAATTATGACAATTTTACCCTCAAACTATGTTAATTCAAAACAAGCTCTCTTGAAATAAATTAAGCACAATATCCAACAAAAAGAGCCAAAAAGTACAACAAAAACTATAAAAAATACCACTGAATAATATAGAAAACTTAGGTTCAATCAAATTCCCCCACACTTAGACCTTTGTACTCCTGGACAAAGCTCATCAAATTCAAAGGAATACAAGTGCAAAAGGAAATACTGACCATACTTAAAAATGAGAGCAGAAAATTAACAAAAGCATTTTCTCAGAAATCAACTAAAGCAGGTTGAAAGAATGCCAAGAAGATTAACACCACAAGTATTTAAGCCGAGAGATTGAGCAAAAGAGACTTATCTCAGATAAAACTATTTAGCTTTTAACTCACTTATCTTGGGGTAATTTTCGCTCCAAAATCTGCTTAGTTCATTCTCTACCATAAGCTTATGATAGTTCTACTCTTCACAACAAGAACTATAATTATGCAAATCAAGAGGACTTTCAGGGTTGTAATGATGAATGAAGGCCAAGTGAGATGGATGGAATAAAAGAAACAAAATGAGTGACATGCATCATAATTTTATCTCATAAAATGAGTGTCAACTATTCCAAAGAAAATATTTAAAATTCTAACATAGCAACTTTTTTTTCATACTATACTGCAAAATAATTGTGAAAGACAAATATCATAATCAGACTCAAACTAGGTTCGTCAATCTTAGAAGGAACTACTTAGGACACTTAAAACCAGTGCATTTGAAGTACCAAAGTTCTTATTGTTTATTCTTTACTAAACTATGGTAGTAGCACACCATCACACTGGTCTGGTAAGAGACACGACTTTTGCTTTTGCTTTTGGCTTTTTTTTTAACCCATGAATTCTACTCACAAACACTCAAACTGAGAAAACTGGAGATAAAATATTTACATCTTTTTATAAAAGTGTTCATGCACTAAAAAAAATGGCTCAAGGGGGCTAGCAATGGTAAAGTGTATAGGGTTTGTGTTTAGGTGAGAAAGGTTTTGCAATGAATGCCTCTTTCATTTTCACAAAATTTAGTTCATCAAGCCTTGATTAAGATTTAAAACAAGTTCTATAGAGATATAAAATTAAGCAGATACACACAAATGAAAGAATTCAGGCCAAAATATCCTTCCAACAAGGTTAGTGTCTCAATTAAGCAATCTCAAGGGTTAAAAACATACAGTGCACCTTCCTTAACGTACCCTTAATTACTTTTTGTTGAAAACATTAAAAATGGAATTAGTCAAAATTCAACTAACATTTAAAACCATGGATAGTTTTCGAAAAGCATATGTAAAACTTTGAATTGTTCAAAACTTTTCAATCACAGAAGTATTAAGAATATAGTGTGGGAGCATTGTTTAAGTGGTTGCCACGACGAAGTGAAAGGTTGGCCGTGGCGAAGTGATGAGTTGTAAAATTGTTGTTGCGGCAAAAGATGGCAGAAACTTGGAGAAAATAGAAAAAATGCATGCAATTGCAATTTCACCTCAAGGACCACTTTCAAAACATAAAATATAACACACAAATGATAATTAACTGGCCAAAATGTTGCATGAATAAACTATTTGGTATCCTCCCCACACTTAAACAGAATATTGTCCGCAAGATTGAAAGAATTAAAGCACAATCATGTAGAGCAGATGATAAATAGTAGATGAACTGATTTACAATATCTTAATAGCCAATGAAATAAATACAACATTCAGCACAGGCTATATCAACCAAGAAAAAGACATAAAAAAAGTTAACTAGTATCCAGTAAAACCCAAGACTAAAAATATAAAAACACAAAGATAAAACAACTAGACAAAATACAAATGACTCAAGATTGATTTGCAGGGGAATCAGCTATAGACCTAGACTATCCAGACCCAGATGGACCTACTCAAGATGTTCCCTCTCCAAATGTGTTAGCTCTGCGCCATGGATCATCCTCATCAGAGGGCAATTGGAACTATAGGCGTTCAGCCAACAAAGCATCTATGTGGTGACAATTACACATGTCCCGATCATATATGGCATCCCGACACGTCCGGTGCTGGATCTTAGTAGAAGGTCCATTAAGCCTAGTAGCAAGGGTTGCCAAAGTGACAGGTGCAGGGACTTCCGGAGCTGGCTGGTTGTGCTTAGTAGGTGCATCGACTATAGAGATTGTACCAACATCACTTATATGTATAGGAAGGGGTGGTGGTGCAAGGGTAGGGTGTTTTAGGTAGTCATACCTAAAGAGTGAGGTCGGGTCAAAATAGCTGTCATTATCAAATTTGGGTACATTGTGTGCATGGAAGATGTTGGAAACGAGGTGAGGGAAGGCTATGGCATTTGTTAGTTTGGGTGTTTGGATGGAGTCATGTAGGGTGGATGCAATAGCGTTAGCTATATTGACTGGACAGCCAGTCATTAGGAGGTAGATATATAGGACTTAGCATTTAGTGACATAGGCGAGGCAGGTGGTGGGAGCGATGTTGTTACAAACCAGGTGCAACCAAGGCCGAGCCTCTGGTCGTAACTTGGAGCATTTAAGGTATAGCTTGGTATATTGTGGGCGATGCCAATAAGCTCCCTCTTGATAGAGGGTGTGAGCAACATTGGCCAGAGGATAATTATGGATTAGTTGGTCAAAGTGACAGTGGCAATAGGGAGGAAGATCAAAATGGTGGTGGATGTTGGAGGTGGTGAAGGCATGGGGCTCCCTAATGCCACGAAAGTCAATGGCTAAGCGGTTATGGATCCGAGCATATGTATAGAAATGATGAACAAATTTGTCATTGCTTAAGGAGCGCTCATTAATAAGGCGAGTTAGTTGGGATGCATGGAGTTGTTGAACAAAAGGGTTATTTTGGGGGGTGAGAGGAAAGGGTCATTCTTTGATAAGAGGTCTGGCATCAATTTTTTCAAATAATTCCTTAATTATGAACTCATTGTCAGGTGAGTCAGGTTCACTGGAGGGTACATGGTTTTTAATTCGAGTCATTTCCTGTAGATGAACTAATCGCGGCTTTGTCGATTCGACCTTATGATCGATCCTTGGAAACCGGTCAAAAATAATAATTCCAAAGATTTCAATACGGGATGCAACCTC
>JAOSBN010111848.1:0-10729 GCA_027563595.1 Erythroxylum suave
TAAAAGAACGAGGCAAAGCCATAGCCCCCATAACATGCAGAGGAATGGTGCTCAACACATGTTTAATCAGAATTAGTTGACCTCCAGGAGACAGAAAGTTTTTAAGCCAACCCTGCAACTTAGAATCAATCTTTTGAAGCAAAAATTGACAGTAGGAAGATCTGCTAATTCCTCTGTAGATGGGTGCTCCCAAATAGATAAAAGGAAGGGATGATCTTCTAATTGAGAGTAAATCTTCAATTTTTCGGCTTGTAACCTGACTGACCTTAGAAGAAACATAAAAGGATGACTTGTCAAAGTTGATGTGTTACCCCGAGGCATCCTGAAAAACATCAAGAAATTTTCTGAATCTCTTAATCGAACGCCTATCCCCGTTAATGAAAATCAGTAAGTTATCCGAAAAAGCAAGATAGGAAACTCAAGGACAGCCCCGATGTAGTTTATATGGGGTAATAGAGCCCTTATCCATTAAAGCATTAAAACCTCTGGAAAAGGCTTTAGAAGCCAAGATAAACAATAGGGGAGAGAGCGGATCACCTTGTTTCACACCACGATATGGTTTGAAGGACCCATAGCCTACTCCATTAATCAAAACAGATAAATAAGTAGAGCTTAAATTGCCAATCACCAAGCTGACAAAACCCCGCGAGAAGCCAAATTTAAGCAGAACCGCTTCTAAAAAACGCCAAGAAACCCTGTCAAAAGCTTTAGCCATGTCTAACTTGACTGCCAAATTATGCCCATAAGTAGGTTTGTCAATCTCATGAATAATCTCATTTGCAAGAAGAATTTGAGTATGAATTGAGCGACCTTTTATGTAGCCTGCCTGCTCATTAGAAATCAAATCTCCCATAGTAGGACCCAATCGATTAGCAATAATTCTTGTACAAACTTTGTTGAAAAAGTAGCTAAACAAATAGGTCGATAGTTGGTAAAAGTGGAAGGATTATCAACCTTAGGAAGTAAGATAATCACTGCAATACTACAAGCTTTGGGCATAGGAATCCCAAGAAAAAACTCCTACACAGCACTCATAACATCAGGCTAAATAAAATCCCAGCAACTTCGAAAAAAGAGACCATCATAGCCATCTGGTCCCGGGGCACTATTAGGATTAAGCTTCCAAATCGCATCCTTTATCTCATCAAGAGATGGAATAGCCATCAAACGATTGTTATCATCCTCAGTAACCAAAGAAGGAATGTTCTGAAGCATATAATGAACTTTCCTTGCATTCCAAGGAACCTCATCAGAAAAAATATTATGGAAAAAACTAACAGCTTCCTCCTGCTGAATTCTTAATAGAAATAATTCTATGAAGCTTGCGATGCATTTTAACAAAGTTATGGTAGTACCTGGTATTACGATCACCATCAGATAACCATATAATGTGATCCTTCTGACGCCAATAAATCTCCTCAAGGTGCAGTTTTTGATTCAAAATGGATTGCTTCTCAAGCATAATCTGTCTAAGAGAATCATTAGGGGAAGCAGAAAAATTACTCTCATGATCAATCCCCTCAAAAATATTCCCGAAGACCGAGCGGTTCCAGTCACTAATAACCTGAGTAAGAGATCTTAGCTTCTGAAATAAACCAAACATACCCCCATGAGAGAAAGAACTCTCCCAGTAAGCTTTAACCATAGGCAAGAAAGATGAGTCCTCAAGCCACATATGTTGGAATTTAAAAGATTTAGGACCCTGAAATGATAATTTCCGACAATCCAAAAGAAGTGGTGAATGATCCAAGGAAGCCCTGCATAAATTCTTACATAAAGTTGAATCAAAAGCGTTATAAAAGGAAACAGTGGCCATAGAGCGATCAAGCCTCTCCCAAACCTGACCATTCTGTCGCACCCTAGTCCAGGTGAAAGTAGATCCTTGCACTGGAAAGTCAACAAGACCACACTCTTCAGTGCAATTAATAAAATCCTCTATGGAAAGCAAATCAGGAGACCCATTGCCAGAATAATCTCCAGCGTATTTAACAATATTAAAGTTTCCACTCAAGACCCAAGGAAGTCTAGTAGAAGCAGAATAATCAGATATAGCCTGCCAGAGGAGCTGGTGAGAAGCTCTCGAATGACCTCCATATACAGCTGAAAAGGAAAACTGAAAGCCTGCTGGAATATAAGTAACAGAGCAAGAAAGCAACTGCCCAGCATCAACAAAAGAATCTAATTTAAAGACTGCCTCATGCCAAAAAAACCAAATTTTATTGGTTGAAGATACCATATGAGAGCGAAAGCCCAACTTGGCAGTATAAAACGAAACCTAGAAGCAGACACAATGGGCTCAATTAAAACCAAAAAGTCCAGGTTGTGTAATTGAATTAAAGAGCGAAGCCGAATTTCGGAGGTTCGAAAACCCCGCATATTCCATATAAAGAGCTTTATTGAACAGGAATTGAAAAATTGGAATAGCTAACGTCTTTAGAAATACCAGCCTATTCAGGAAAATGCAAAGGAATAGTTGGCACATCACAAAATTCACCATCAACAGCAGACCTAGATTCGAAGTCAGCCTTCTCCACATCCTCGTCAGGCTCACTAATCGAATTCGAAACCAGCTGTTGGTTAGTTTCAACAGCATCAGATTCTGCATCGTCAGGAATAACCTCCTCTGTTGAAGCATCAGCTTCCTTTTTACTTGGTCTGCCTCAGCGTTTACGTTTAGCCTTAGTGCCGCGCTTTTTTCCCTTAGGCCAACCACGTTTTTTCTTTTCTGGAGCTAGACTATCACCATCATTAGAATGAGATGAAGCAGCACTTAATTCAGCTTCAACATCCAGCATACCCGCATCAATAGCTGATGTATTCTGGTCGTTATTTAACACTTCAAACCTGTTAGAAATTATAGGTGTAGAGACAACAGCAACGTCACACACTTACTGGATAGGTTCAAGAATATTATCCCCTGTAATTTTATTAATAGGAGCATCAATGGAGTCAACATTCAAAACTGGTTGAGAAGGAACAGCCGCAACCGAAACTGCAAGAAGACCAACCTCTGCAGGAGGTCTTGAAGATTCACCAACAAGAGGCTCATGAATATACTACACAGGAACAACAACAGCTGCTTTGCCTTTATCTGCTGAAACAGAGGTATTAGAAATAGGTATAGTTTTCAGAACCCAAATTTGCTTAACAGCTGCAGTTTCATGATGAGGAGCAGTGGGAGCATCAGTTTTTGGCAACATATGAGCATCAGATTTTGTCAAAACAAGAACATCATTAATAGTCCCATGTTTCGAACTGCATTCAGTAACCTTGTGCCCCAATTTGCAACAAGAGACACAAAAATTAGGAATGTTCTCATAAGAGACAGATTGAACAAATCTAGTAGCTTGCCCTCCAATCCACAAACGATCAAGTAGATCCTTAGAAAGATCTATCTCGATACAAACTCTAGCCGAAGAAGGGCGAGAGCGAGTAACAGTCGCAGCATCCATTTTAAGTGGTGTTCCAATTTGTTTAGCTATGGAAAACAGAGGTATTTTATGGAACAAGTCTATTGGCAGATCATCAAATGACACCCAAGCATGATAAAGAGGACTATCTAAATTAGGAACATAGTCTGGTGTCCATTTAAATACACGCTTTCCAAATCCATTAAATATCCATGTTTGACGTAAATAGCAACGTAAATAATCCTCTTCAAGCTTAAAGTTCAAAAGCACATCATGCTTGTTTAAAAGACCCACAGTAACAGAATCGAGAAAACCAATAACATCAATATATCTCCGCAAAGCCTTCATCGAAGGATGACTATTACGAAAATGGCCAATTAAAGCATACCTGAATGGTTTTGAAAATTTTGCAATATCAGCTTCAGAAAACTCTAATGCGGGAAGACCTCTGTATGTATATATCTTGCACGACAAGTCTTCAAGAGAAACCGAAGAGAAACTGCAATCAATCTCCTCCCTTACAGAATTCGATCGCGCAGTCTCCACAAATGTTTTGGCAACCGGTCCAGGAGGATCCGTTGCCGGAACGGCAGCCATAGATACAAAACAGACGGCGGAATAGTAATATTAAGTATACTAATATATATATATATATACTAATAACTACATTTTATATAATTTAACAATTAATAAACTTTTTAAATGTACTATAATATTATACACTCATATAAAGTACATCTATACAATTTATATAGGTATGATATAATTAATAATTTATAATATCACATTATGGTATGATTATGTCATATAAAATCAGTAAAATATATTATTATAAGTATATAACAACACTCATTATAATAATGTTATAATGATATATAATAAATGTATAATTCTTTTAATTATATAATAATAGTTATAGTATATAATTTAAATTTAACAACCATAGTCAAAATAATTTATATGAATATTATATAGTATTATGGTATTATTAGGAGTTAATATTACTATAAATATAATTAAATGTTTATATTTTAAATATAAGTATATAAGTATATAACATTATGATTGTAATTTATTGTGATAATTACAATCATAATATAAGATTAGTTTATATATTTATATTAATATATTTACCTTATATTAACAAAATATGTAATGTTATAATATGTAATATAGAACATATCATATTTATTAATTTATAATTTAATGTTATGATATTAACAAACGCAATATGCTAAAAATATTATAATATTAGGTTTTTTAATTGTTATAACTATAGTCATAGCCCCACTATAAGTAACTTTTACAATGGTACTAAGTTAGAAGTCTTAGTAAATTTAATAGTTTATAATATAGTATTAAAATTCTTAATTTACACAATTTGATATTAAGAATGATATATATTTGTAGTAACAGTATATATATAATATTATATAATTATTTATAGCTTATATGGTTGGAGTACATTTATAATAGTAAACTATAACCATTTTATTAGGTTTTAATATATTATTATACAAGGAATATTATATAACATGAGAAAAGTTTATAATATATTATATTTAAAATATATATTATGTTAGTATTATGGTACTACTGTGAATTCATAATTTATTAATATTACTAATTATATAACTACTAATTATGTAATATATGTATTTGGCCATCAATTAATTCACCCATAGTTAACCATATTTTTAAACTTATGTGATTATATTAAAAAGTTGTATATATTATAATTTGTTATAATGAATATATACACATACTTAGTTTATTATATATTATATATATATATATACACATACTTAGTTTGTTATATATATTCATTATAACAAATTATAATATATATACAACTTTTTAATATAATCACATAAGTTTAATCTGTTATAATGAATATATATATAATAAACTAAAGCATTAAATATAACAACGTAAGTGTGTGTGTGTATATATATATTTGTTATAATATAAATATATTATAACTTATATATATATATATAGATTTATTAATTAAACAAAATATTTATGTACTATAATATAACGTCTAGTAATTAATTATATATAAGTTAAAAACAAATAATTACTATAGATACATATTTTATTATGTTATATTATATTATAACATTTTATAATAGTAATATCCTATAATTGTTCTATAAATATCATATTAAACTACAATTGGTTATATTATATTGACAAGTTAATATGTCAAAAAAGATAACTAATCAACTCAAAAACCTTAAGGAAACATCCCTACTAGGTAGGTACATAACCCTAAAGTATGAGTAAAGTACCTAATAATGTTAAAAATAAAAGAAATAAAAGTAATAAAGAATAGTCTAAATCTAACTCTAGATAAGCCCTAAAGTCAGAATGTAAAAGAGATGCACAGGCATTGGCACCTAGGTGCAAGTATCATCAGCAAACCCAACACTGAGCCTTATTAAAACCTTAAAAAGGAAAAAGAGTACTCAGTACCCACGACCCGAGCTAGGAAAAGAATAAAATTAAGTAAATCTACAGGTACAGTTCCCCCATAAATCAGAGACATGGGCATGAAGATATCATAAGGAAGTAAGTGGATCCAAGCATCAACATCTGAATTTAAAGCCAACTTGGAGAGACCATCAGCAACTTGATTTTCTTCTCGATATATATGGGAAACTCTAAAAGCAATAGAGTTTATGAAATCCAAAGTTTTAAGCCAAGATGGACACACACCATGAAACATGCGTCGAGCGCTTCTGAAGAAGATGAACCACAGAAATAGAATCTTATTTAAGCCAAATGTGATCCCAGCCAAAAGAAGCTGCATAAGCCATACCACGAATGACAACCTGTAACTTAGAGAAAAAAGCTATTGAAATACCAATGTCATAATAAAATGCACCTAAAATGAATCCACGACAATTTTGAAAAACACGACAGCACCCAACTGGCCCCGGAGAACCATATGCTACCCCATCTATATTGACGTTTAACCAACTAGGCACAGGAGCCTGCCAAACAACAAGAATTACTTTTTGGAGCCGGCTACAGCTTAGGCTTGATCCTAAGAAGATGTAAATCCTAAGATTAGCCTGAGAATTGGTCTTAAAGCCCAAAAAAGAGTCATCCATATCACGAAGGACATGCCAAACTGAAGTAAGCAATCTATGCTTGGACAAAACTCCTTTGAAGAGGCGAATGGAATTCCTTGCCACCCACAAAGAGTGAACTGCTATAACAATAGTCATATGCCATAAATTGTGGATCTGAGGGCATAATCTGACATCAATTCAATAAGAAACATCTAAAGAAAGAAAGATGTAAATACTAAGAGCACTCAAAAGCCAAGAAGATAGTTTGTCAAAGGGCCTGAGCTATGGGCCAAAAATAAAATAAATGGTCTAAAGTTGCACAATCAGAAGATCGTAAAGTATGCTGGCTAGAAATAACCAAGCCAACTTTAGCTAGGCGATCATTGGTGGGTAAACGATTATGCAGAGCTCTCCAAATCACCACAGAATAAGAAGGAGGAATAAAACTGCTCCAAATAAACTTCGCCCAGTAATCCAAATGGCCAAGTGGGGGCAGAATAGAATAATAACTTTTGCAATTCAAGCAACCATAAGAACTATGTGTCAATATAAGATTATCAGTCTGAATAAAAACAAATTTCATAATGTCAGACATAATAGCAGATAACTCAATCAGCAACCAAGATGGCAAAGCCCATTCAGAATTAAGTCTATAAGTACTAAGATGATCATAAGGATCCCAATGGTAGATAGAAACATCAACCAGAAAAGAAATTTTATAACCTAACCAATTATCAATCTAGAAATGGATAGAGGAATTCTCGCTAACCTACCAAATCACCAGCTTCTAGAAACAAGGAAGTGCAAAATCTGTTTCTAAAAAAAGAAAGGGAAGTTTGAGAATCAGTGAGTAAATACTAAACAAATTTAAATCCCAGGGCTTCATTAAAAGCAGCAATATCCTTAATCCCTAACCTGCCAACCTTTTGGGGAGATACGTAAACTTTCCAAGCAACAGTAACAGGTTTATAAATAAGAACCGATCCCAACCAAATTAAATTTTTAATAGTACAACATAAATCATGAAGAAGACCCCTAGGCCACTGATAAACCATGAAAAAGTGAAAGAACATTGAGTGAAAAACCGAATTCACCAATGTAACCCTCCCCGCAAGAGAAAGCTTTGACCCTTCCATATAATTAAGCTTAGAAAGAATTCTAGCAACTATAGGACATAAATGAATTAGCTTGGGATGTCCGAAAAAAGGAGGAACTCCCAAATACTAAAAGGAAAGGATCCCTGCTACATATTAGAAATACAAATAATCTCCTGAATGCGTAACGAGGAAATTGAAGATCCAAAATAGATATGAGATTTGCTCTATCTAATGACCTGCCCAGAAACAACCACATAATGAGAGAAAATATCTATAATGTGTTTAATATTGTTAACTATTCCCTGACAGAAAAGAGGCACGTCATCAGCAAATAATAATATTATAATATTAACAATATACTATATGGTATAAACTACTAAATATTAATACTATATTATCAATATTATATCATATATAATATGTTATATTTGGAGAATTGGTAAACTGATATTTTATAATATTATAATTATAGTTTAAACATATAGGTACATTTATTATTAATCTTTAGATAATAATTTATAGTATTATAATTTAGGTTATTGGGTGTTTAACATATATCATTTATATTACTTGTATTAGTTTATATCGAATTAAATTGTAATATTATAATTTAATTCTATATAAACTAATACAAATAATATAAATGACATATGTTAAACACTTAATAACCTATATATTGTAATACATTAATAAAATATAGGTTATTAAGTGTTTATATTTTTGATGTATTAGTTTAAAACATCATGGTATATATAATATTATATAATCGAATTTTTATATGTTCATTGGAGAGCATTATATATCGCATTAATTTGTATAAATGATAATCCTTAATTCATTTAATAATACGATTCCATATAAATTAGCATTGCATGTTAGTGTGTAAAATAATAATTTTTATACAGATATGTAAATCTAATAATAATTTTTATACAGATATGATCTCAATTCAACATTTTTCTTAAATAACGTATTGGGATAAATGAATTAATTAACTCTATAATAATTATATAGTTATAAAAAATATATTAAACTATTACAGGTTGATAAATGGTTAACTATTATTGCAGTTAATAGTTAAATATATTAAAGTTATACAATATTTACCTTTATTATTATATTAATTTATAATTCTATATGGCATAATACACTATAACTTATTTAATATGAATAATTTATACCATATTATAGTAAATTATTAATTAATTTGGGATCATGGCATATTTCATTTAATTATATTAATATTTATATTAAGTATTTATTATAATATATTCATATTAAATTGTTAATTTATAATAGTAATATTATATTTGGTAATAATATAATTATAAATTGTAATATATAATAAATACAACTCTTAAGTATTAATATTATTTAAATTATAAATATAATTATATAGTATATTTAATATTAATATACCATGTTATTATTAAATTATATATTTTGTTAATTTAAATTAATGGTAATATATATACTTAAGTTATTAATTATAATCATACTACCTGTCTTAATTATATAGTATATTTAATATTAATATACCGTGTTATTATTAAATTATATATTTTGTTAATATAAATTAATGGTAATATATATACTCAAGTTATTAATTATAATCATATTACATGTCTTAATATATACTATTATTTTAACGTAAGAATCAATTAAAATAGTAATTAATTGACCATAACTGTATATAATTGATTGATAATTGGAATTAATGTTAACCATATAAAAAATGCTTTGGGATAATTTAATAATATAGGGTATCACTATATCATTCTATTAATTATAACTCTCAAGAATACTCAAACTATAGAGGTATCACTAAAAAATGTTATAAATATATTAAATTAAATTTATTCATGATAATTAAATTTACTAATTTAATATATAATTAGTGTATACTAAACTAAATTAATTATATACACTAATATATATGATACTAATATATGAATTAATATAATTATTATGATAACTATTAATTTAGTATTTATAATATTACATGTTGGAGTATTATAAAATTATTATATAATTCAGTATTAACTCATTCATATTGTAATTAGTTAATACATTGGTTAAATATAATTATATAATATGAATATAATAACAATATTATACCTAATTATTTTTGTATTAACTAGGGATATTATAATTGTGATTAACATAATATAAAATAACTTATATTATATTAATATTAGCCTTTAATAGTATTAATATGTAATATGTATATTTAGATATCTTAATACATTGCAAGTGTAATTAATAAACTCTTAATTTATAACATTATCAAAACATAATATTACCCCTAATGTTATAATAAATAATATATCGTCAAAATTAGAGATACTATAGATATTTTAAATATATTGTCAAGGAACCTCTGTGTGTAAATATAACATATACATAATTATATTAGGAAGCTTATTAAATGTGTATTAATATATAAATTTTTAAGTTAATCCTACATATGTCATTTTGTTACATATAACCATATGGTATATAGATTGGTAATGATAATGTATATATATATATATATATATATATATATATATCAAATACTTAAAATTAATTTAATATCCATTAATTTTGCCCATAACTATATGCATCATTAAAGAACATATAATAAAGCACTTTATTAATATAATTGTAATTTTATTAATTAATATATATGTATAACCTATTAATGTTAAGGTTCAATTTCTAACATATATAATTGGTAACAAAACGACATTATAATAATTTAATGCAACACATATATGGCAAAGTTTTAATAATTATATAACTATGTAACAATTAGTGGGGATATATAATTAATATAATGAAAGTTTATATTTTTTATGTTTAATTACTGTAATATATAAATGAAAATTTCTTTATATAAGTTATATCATATACTTACATATCTTAAATTGTAGCACCCACTTACTGCAGGGTACACACCGGGACACCCGGAGGTCATTCCGGTATATATCCTATGATAAGGGCGAGCTACATTCGATCACTACATTAACTTCACATGGCATCATATCATTATTCATTATAAAGCATCATACGAAAATCACAATTGTTGGACCCCGATTTTTTGTGGAATTTAGAAATATTAAATGAACTTGAATGAGTGTTATTGTGTATATGTTTAGGT
>JAOSBN010111859.1:0-10729 GCA_027563595.1 Erythroxylum suave
CCATCAATTCTTTCCTTATCACTTTCCTTTAAGTATAAATACATTCATACCTAAACATATACATAATAACACTCATTCAAGTTCATTTAATATTTCTAAATTCCACTTTAAAATCGGGGTCCAACAACTTCCCTCCATTCTTCAGCCACCAACATTAAAGTTCAAAGCATTACCTGTGCACCTCAAGTATGTTTTCTTAGGGGAGGCCGAAACATTATTCGTGATTGTTTCCAATCAGTTGAGAGGTTTAGAGGAGGAGAAGCTTATCCATGTCATCAGGGAGAATAAAGAAGCTATTAAATGGTCGATTGCAGAAATCAAGGGAATCAACCCTTCCATCTGCGTGCATCGAATCCTATTGGAGGATGATTTTAAACCCAATAGGCAACCCCAGCATTGATTAAATCCACCAATGATGGAGGTTGTAAAAAAAAGGATATTGAAATTATTGGTTGCAGGTGTGATCTATGCTATTTCAGATAGCAAGTGGGTAAGTCCAACACAAGTAGTTCCTAAAAAAAGCTGGCGTTATAGTTGTTGAAAATGAAAAAGGTGAATTAATACCCACTGGAGTTTAAAACGGGTGCTGTGTATGTATTGATTATAGAAAATTAAATGCTACTACCCGTAAAGATCATTTTCCCTTACTGTTTATTGATTAGATGCTTGAGAGACTTACAGGTTGTTCTCATTATTGTTGTTTAGAAGGTTATTCAGGCTTTCACCAGATTCATGTAGTGCCTGAAGATTAGGAAAAGACAACATTCACTTGTCCATTTAGCACTTTCGCTTACAAACGCTTGCCATTTGGTCTTTGCAATGCTCTGACGACATTTCAAAGACATGGTAAGTATCTTTTCTGACCATGTAGAGGAAATTATTGAAGTTTTCATGGATGAATTTATTGTGTACTGAGATTCCCTTACATCTTGCTTGGAAAATTTGAGGAAAGTGTTAAAAAGATACATTGAAAAATAATCTTGTGCTTAATTATGAAAAGTGTCATTTTATTGTTGATCAAGGCATCATATTAGGGCATATAGTTTCGACTAAGGACATTAAAATGGATAGATCAAAATTTGATGTGATTAGCTCATTGCCTTACCCTACAAATGTGTAGGAACTATGTTCTTTTCTTGGTCATGCAGGTTTTTATAGGCGATTTATCATAAATTTTTCAAAGATAGCTCATCCAATGAGCAACCTTCTACAGAAAGATGTGTCATTTGAATTCAATGAAGACTACAGAAAGGCGTTTGATATTTTGAAGGAAAAGTAGATTATTGCAGCTATCATTAAACCACAAGATTGGAACCTCCCTTTCAAGCTACAATGCCAATAAGTACAATGTAGGAGTAGTTCTTGGGCAGAGGGTAGGTCGTGATCCTCATGTAATCTATTATGCATCAAAGACGTTGGATAGCACTCAATAAAACTATTCAACCACTGAGAAAGAGATGTTTGTTGTGGTCTTCCACTAGAGAAATTCAAATCATACTTGCTTGGTACGAATGTGAAAGTGTATTCAAATCATACTTCTCTTCGGTATCTAATGAGCAAAAAGGATGCCAAGTCAAGACTTATCTGGTGCGTTCTTCTGCTACAAGAATTTGACATTAAGGTCAGAGATAAAAAGGGAGTGGAAAACCTGGTCACACATCACCTGAGTAGGCTGAACAACTCCTCTGGAGATGATTTGGTCGTTACTGAGGAGTTTTCGAATGAACAACTACTTGTGATGACTTCAACATGGCCATGTCGAAACCTATAGTAAGTAGATTTGGTCAATTTTATCACCCATAATGGATACTTAGATGGTAGCACATCTGTCTAGTGCCATAAATAAAAGAATGATGCCAGGTATTACATTTGAGATGATCCATATTTATGGAAAATATGTTCTGACCAGATTGTGCGAAGGTGCGTATCTGAATCTGAGATTTCTTTCATATTGCAATTTTGTCATGCATCTGCTTGTGATGGCCATTTCGGCCCTGATAGTATAGCTAGGAAAGTGTTTGAATCTGGTTTCTACTGGTTTGACATTTTTATAGATTCATATGAATTTTGCAAAGGATGTGATAGGTGCCAAATGACTGGCAATGTAGGCCAAAGAAATGAAATGCCTCAGAATTCGGTTATTGTTTATCAAATATTTGATATGTGGGGGATTGATTTCATAGGCCGTTTTCCATCGTCATTTGGTTTTCAGTAAATTTTGCTAGTTGTCGATTATGTTTCGAAATGCCTAAAAGCAAAAGCCACTCAAACTAATGACTCTAAGGTTATTGTCGATTTTGTGAAGACTAGTATCTTTGCCAGGTTTGACACTCTAAAGCAATCATTAGTGATTGTGGGACTCATTTCTACAACAGAGTGTTTGCTACATTGCTAAAAAAATACGGAGTTGTGCACAGGACCTCCATAGCCTACCATCCTCAAAATAATGGGATGGTTGAACTGTCCAATCGAGAGGTAAAAAGTATTTTGGAAAAAAACTGTGAATTTCAGCAAGAAAGACTAGAGCTAACGCTTAGATGATGCTCTTTGGGCTTACCACACTACCTACAAAATGCCATTAAATATGCCTCCTTACAGACTTGTTTATGGCAAGGCTTGTCATCTGGCAGTAGAAGTTGAGCACCGAGCATTCTGGACAGCGAAGCAGTGCAATATGAATTTTGATGCTACTGGGCAAAAAAGGAAGATGTAAATTTAGGAATTGGAAGAATTATGAAACTATGCTTTCGACAACATTGTTACATACAAGGCCAAAATTAAAGCATTTCATGACATGCCGCTTGCTGAGAGGAAATTCAAAGTCGAACAAAAGGTACTTTTATTTAATTCAACTTTGAAACTTTTTGCAGGGAAATTACGATCTAAGTGGATTGGACCTTTTGTAGTAACGAAGATTTTTCCTTATGGTGCTGTGGATATTCAAAGCATGGAAACAGGAAAAATTTTCAAGGTGAATCACCATCATTTGAAGCCATTTTATGAATGATTTACAGTGGAAGTTAACAACTTTGAATGAACCTCCCTATAACTGAATGGGGCCTATGTCGAGGTAACAACGTTAAACAAATGCACTTCTTGGAGGCAATCCAAGGTTTGCTTTCATTTTTTCCTTCGCATTTTTATTTTTAGTTTTTCATAATTCTATCAAGTTTCTTATTTTTTGACATTTTCTTTTTTAATTTTGCTCCAACATTTTGCCGTTGTTGGATGCCTCTTAGTCGCAAGGTTTTTATCGTTTTGCAGGATAGTATGGTTTGATCATTACAATGGTGAACTGAAAAAAAAATTGAGAGCTAGTTGATTAAATGCTCTACGTAAATACGCAGAAAATTTTAAAGATGAGTCCACCAATATTAGTCCAAGCAAGGTGACATGGTTGTAATTTTTAGCCATTGTTTTAAACCAAGTGTGGGGAGGGTGTTTTCATCTATCGAGATTTACAACCCATAAATTTTTTAAAATGGTAGATGTTCCAAACCCTTTTTCGCTGCACCACCCATCAATGCCCAAAACATCCATTCACCCTTCTTCTCCCACCATGCTCCAAATGCTCAAAATCCATTAACCATTCTTCAACCATCACGCTCCAAACGCCCAAAACCCATAACACCCATTCATTGCCACCCTTCCCATCAACACCCAAACCTTCTCACCATAAAGGTACATAAGTCTATGGTAAGATTTTGTGGTCAACCTGGCAACGACAAGCAACCCGTATAATTCGCACCACCTCGATGTTCCACTCACAAATGAAGAGCTCTGACAACACCTCCACCACCTTCCATTGAGGACAATGAAATTGAAGAAGAGGTAAAGGCCACTGACGCAGAAAAGGACCCTAATGACAATGAGGAAGACCAACCTAATACGGTAGAAGAGGAGACAGAGAATGACAATGAGACTATAACGAAAGAGTGCCGATGCCATTCTTGTTCCAAACGTGGTCAATGCATTCATAGGAACAATCTCACAGCCCACGTCCAAGACTAGAATCTTGGCTATGAGGATGCCACAGATATCCGTTTGCTCAACCAACTTAAGGGTAGAACAATTTTCCCAGGTTAGTATATGGACGAATCTTGCTTAACTTACTTTAATTTACAATCTCGGTTTAGGTGTTTGGTAGATAATTTAGGATTGGGTGTATTTATGGATTTGTGGCTGTCTATTTTTTATGACCTGGATTAGGACTTTTATACTTCCTTTAAATTTGAAATGCTTGTTGATGGTGATATCACTACACGTGCTACTATTCGATTCAGGATTTTAGAGTGTCATTTTTCTATGTCTGTAAATGAACAGAATGTAGTTTTGGGCTTTGTAACCAAATATCAGCTCTCTCATTCTTCCTATCTTAATATTTTTTATGATTATCCTGACTAGTATAATGAAAAAGAAACTTATTCAGTGCTATCTGTAGATCCACAAATGTATAATCGTAGTTCGTCTAAGGCTAATTCTTTTATTGATCCTATGCATAGGATTTTCCACCGCTTTCTAGTGTTTAATTTTACAGGAAAAACCAATAATATGCATGTGACTTCTAAAGCAGAGCTCTTTCTTTTATGGTGTGCTCAAAATGGCCTGAAAGTTAATATGGGTTTTTTTTTGTTGGAGTTATGTAAATATAGTGCCCTAGAAAGCAAGTGTATTTACTTATAACTTAATTTTCTTCCAGTTATAGTTTTGTAATGAAAATATTTATTATTAATAAAAATAAAAGAGTTTGGTTTTTATGAGCATTATATATCTAGTCATAAGGTAATGAGATTCTTCTGTAAGTAATCTACATATACATAGAGACGTATGGGAAACATGTATATTATAAGAATCTAAAATAATGGATTCACAGTTGAATAATCAAGTTGGTTGCTTGATTATGGTTTAGACTGTAGTATTGCTATTTATTTCCATTTAAGTAAAGGAGTTTACTTCGAGGGAATGATGAATTTCATATCATGGTAGTAGTTGGCTATTGATAATGGCAATTAAATGAATATGGAATCAAGTATGTTTTAGGAATAAAGTGGATCGTTACTTTAATCTTAAAACATACAACTTGAGAATTCGTCTATTATGGACCACTATCTTGATGAGTGGTGAACTCATATGTGTTTCATTATAATTCTAGATATGATCGGAATGGATTTTTACAAAGTATCAATCCAGTATCTACATGTTGAAATTATTAATTGAAACATGTATCAGGGAACATTCAGTCAAATAAAGAGTTTATAGTGATATCATCACTTCTAGATGTTTTATGGAAATTGCTAATTAAACTGGCAGTAGTACTTTGATGTACTAGCTACCCATCAAGTCTTAACACCGAGATGAGATCTTATGTGTTAATCACCATATAGAGTTAAACGGGATATTTATAAGGAAAAACCAATATAAGGGTAAAGCGATAATTTTACCCCTTATTGTACGGATGGCTATAATAAGGTTCATAATAGGGATTGCAATTGGACATCTTATTTGAAATATGTGTTCTCATAATATTTAATAATTCAAGAGTTCAACTAATTGTCTTTAGTGGAATGACATTTAGATAATAAGCTAGAATTAATTCTAACGAGATTAAATTAATTCTGGGCTTATTAGAGCTTAAATTATCTAAGTCCAATAAGACTCCCCACTTAGCTTCTAGGTGGGTATCAAGTAAAGCAAGAAACACAAATAGAGATTTTGAAGCCTATGATTGAATGTTAGGCCTATACTAATTAATTCTTAATTAGAAGCCTAATTGAACATTGGGAAATGGGCTGGGCTTTGGTTTAATTTGATTAATTAGATTAATTAATTTAAAAAAAGTTATTTAAGATAAATGGAGGTAGAATTTCGTTTTTAATGGACTAAATGTGCAGTTACACATTTAGTATTGATTTGCTATATTAAAGATGATTTTAACATGTTTTATTATCATTAAATGGAGTAATGACCTTATCATTTAATGGTTTAATGGTGGTCTTTTAGTGATAGCATGTAACCTATTAGCATTCATTGGATTAAATAAGAAAGAGGTGCATTTAATGGACCATCTTCCTTCTTTCATCACAAAAGCGAAATTGATATGTCTTATTTAGGTTAATTGTCTTTTCATACAGCCATCTTAAAGACAGATGAGAAGAGTCTCATTTATTGGCTTCTTTATGAATGACTAAAGAATGAAGTGATGCATTTGATGCAAATATCTTCTTTTTTTTAATGAAAACTAAAATTGAAAAGGTGTAAGAAGGTATTCTTGCATTTTTTACTCTCTCCCCTATCCTAAATGGTATAGACGAAAATTGCATGAGAAGTGTCTCAAAGATTGGCTTCTTTCTTCTAAGAAAAAAAATCTTTTCAAGTTTTCTTCTCCTTTCCCACTAAAGGATCTTGTCAACTAAGCTGTCCAAGAAGAACAAATGGTAGATCAAATTGGTCAAGGATACAATAATGAGAAGAGGATATATTTCCTAGGAAAGGATACATTGCCGAGGATAGGATAGCACAGCGAGGAGTCGGTAATATAATTTCTACTACCTTGTTCTTATGTTTATTATCCTTATACCGTATCATGTATGGCTATGCATGATGATTTGGTTATGTTGCTTCCGCTGCAATTTTGATTTCTAAAATGTTTTGAAATCTACCATTTTACCAAAATCATGCATGCTTTATTTTTTTCGATCCAACAATTGGTATCAGAGCCATTTTTATTATGCATGATTTCGGTTCGTATATATGATGCATGGGTTGGCAATCATTTTTGCGTATTGCATATTTTTAAGTGATAGAAATATATATGGTGTATGTTTTGCTCTTTTGGTTGTCCATAGATTCTAAAGTTACCTTGTAAGTTTTATTCATTTGGTTGTAACAAGGAGGGTAGCCTATCATCGTCATGTTTCCTCCTCGGTTTCGTCTTTATGTTTTCCTTGATTATGTAATGTACAAAATCAGGTAATGATGAAGATGAAGATGCCATGGATGAAGAAATGAAGAGGTAAGGTCTTGGTTTTGCTAAAAGTGTATTGGCAAAGTTTCAGTTGTTAGCAAAATGCTGGATTTTTGTGCTTACAAATTTTTGGTTTTATGTCACAACAACTGTTGCTTTTATCAATATGGACAAATTTTGGTTCTCATGAAAAACTAGTGCTGGAATTTTTTTTTTCAAAGTGAAATTTTTGTTTTTATGAAATTCAAAACATTGATGTAAAAGAAAAGCCATTACACACTTTTTACATAGTGGGTCGGGTCATGTGAGCGAAGAGTTCGAAGTCCAAGAAGAAATTGTTGAGCTTAAAAGCCTTGTAATTTTATTTATGTTTCTAGGATGGACAATCAAAAGTGGCTTATAAGTTCATGTGATAAATGGATAATGAGTGCAAATATTATGTGATTGCATGTCATTTGGAAAAGTGCCAACCCTAGGCTTTGCCATGCATTCATTACGTATAAGATATATAATGAAACAATATAGGATGGGTAATAAATTGCATCTAGACAAGATGGTATTTATTAAAACATAAAGCCTAAAAAGATTGATTGGGAGAGGATGCTTATGAGAGAGTCCACGGTTTCCATATGATAGCCCATTTGCATATGGTGAAGTGTTACTCCCCACCGGAGGGCATGAATCCTAGATCTTGCATGGCTTGGGTCTCCTTAAGGATAAGTGCATTTATTGGTAGCAAATGTGACCTCCCACTGAGACATGGTTTGCAAGTACCTTTAGTGGATAAATCAAATGGTTACACACTCAAGACATTTTATCAATAACCTACCAACCGTAGCTTTGTTGGTAAAAGTATGGACTAAATTATAACACTTTTTAGAAAGCTAAGCATGAAGATGCTTGGTAGCTTTTTTTAGTGGGAGGGTCCCAATTTTTCTTTTACTAGATAAGATGGCCCACCATCACTTAGTCTATTACAGATAAGAAAAATAGCCTTCGTATAAAGATTTAATTGTTTTTCAAGTTTTGTTAAATCTATCATCATGCATACATGCATCATGATTTTGTACAAAGTTCCAATATTATTAACTAGTATGCTCATGTTTTAATTGTCTATATTTTCAAACATAATCACCATAAAATGAATCCACTTGCTTTCCTCTTGACAAATAACAAATTGGAAAATGGAGAGAGTTTTAATGAATGGAGACGTAACCTAGACATTTATCTTTAATATGAATGAATTTCATGGGTATTAACTAAAAATAAGCCTGTACCTCCGAGTGAAAATTCAACTCCTATGCAAATCCAGCAACATGAACAATGGTAGAATGTTGATAAGACTACTAAGTGTTATATTCTAGCTTCTGTTAGTGGCATGTTGCAAAAGAAAATTGCATGTATGAAAACTACTAGTGCAATGGTTCATCACCTACATGAGATGTTTGGTGTGAGGACCAGGTCTGCAAGAGTGAAAGCTATCCCAACCTTTCATAATCTCAAACAAAAACCTGGTGAACCGGTGTGGGATTACATGTTTAAGGTAATCTCTGCAGTCACTGAGGCTGAAATGATTAGGGTAGATATGCATTTGAACACATAGATGATTATGATCATCAATAGTTTAAACTCTTCTTTTCAGCAGTTTAAGTTAGACTATGAGCTCAATAGTAAGGATTACACCTTGAGTGAGTTAACGAATACCCTTTAGTGCATGGAGGAGATATTGAATATCAAGGCTCATAGGCTAGAAGCTAATGTAGCACCTTATTCTAAGTCAAAGGGTAAGGGCAAAGGAAAGAACAAGGGTCCATTGAAAAAGAAGGCCCAAACAGGGGTCAAGGCTCAACCCATGAAAAAGAAGGTAAAAGAGAACATTAAGGGAAAGTGTTTCCATTGTGATGAGATGGGCCACTAGAAAAGAAACTGTCCAGTCTACCTTGAGTCCCTCAAAAGCAAACAAGGTTTGGGTTTCCTATGTTTGTTAGGAACTAGAAATGTGGCAGATTTATTTGGTTCTTGGATATTAGATTTATGAGCCACTAACTATGTTTACAATTCCTTACAAGGGTTCTAGACACAGAAAAGACTACCTAAAGGCCAGTTTCAAGTCAAGATATTAAATGGATCCTAGGTTTCAGCAGAAGCAGTGGGAGTAGTTATCTTGGACTTTCCTAATGGTCATAGGTTATATTTGGAGGATGTTTATTACATGACAACGATTGTAAGGAACACAATTTCGGTTTTTTTACTTAATAAAGTCTGCTTATTCCTTATATTTTAAAAATGTTGTTTCAATATATGAGAATAAGGATTTTATTTGTAATACAACAATTAAAAATGGATTGCTCTTTATAGAACCTATGATAGGCTCACTAAACACCACAGAATTGATAAAACCAAGACAATACAATGTCTCTAGTATTAATTCAAAATATCTGTGGCATTTAAGAATGGGTCATATCAATCAGAAAAGACTTAACAAGTTACTGAAGGATAGGATCCTTATAGGCTTGGATAATGATCTATTACCCACCTGTGAATGTTGTATTGAAGAAAAAATGACCAAGGCCTTACTTCCTTTTAAAGGAAACATATCTAAATCTACGTTGGACCTGGTACATACAGATGTATGTGGGCCCATGAATGTACAAGCTAGAGGAGGTTATGAATACTTCATAACCTCTACAGATGATTACTTAAGACATGGCTATTTGTATTTGATGCATAAAAAGAGTGAATCCTTTGAAAAGTTCAAAGAATTCAAAGCCGAAGCTGAGAAGCAACTTGACAAGCCACTAAAACAACTTCGATCAAATCGAGGCAACCGGTACTTATCTGGAGAGGTCCAGCAATATTTAATTGATAATGGAATTGTTTCCAACTTGTCAGCTCCTCAAACACCTCAACAGAATGGTGTAGCTAAGAGGAGGAATAGGACTCTATTGGCAATGGTAAGATTGACGATATCCTATACTAGCCTTCTAGAATCGTTCTAGGGATATGCCATACAAACGGCAACATATCTTCTCAACTTTGCTCCATCCAAATCAGTGCCTAAAACACCTAGAGAGTTGTAGACTAGTCGAGTGTCCTCATTACAGCACTTGAGGACTTGGGGCTGCCTAACCCATGTTCTAAGTCCTGAATCCATGAAGATGGAACCAAGGTCAGAAGTACGTTTGTTTGTAAGGTATCCTACTGATACTCGAAGGTACTATTTTTACAATCCACAAGATGGGAAGGTATTTGTGTCGACAAATGCGACCTTCTTAGAGGAAGAATTTGTGAGAAATCATAAAGGAAGAAGTGAAGTGGTACTAAAGGAGTTACCTATTTCATCCAATTGAAGAGTTGATATGGATATAACAAAACAAGATGTCGAAATGGATTCAAGAGTTGAATCTGAAATGCAACCTGAACATCAAGTAGTGCATAGATGTAGTGGGAAGGCTGTGAGACAGCCAAGTAGGTATCTAGGTCTAGGAGAAGGCTTAATTGCAATCTTAGACAAAGAACAAATGGATCCTATTACGTATACTCAAGCTATTAATGATATTGATTTAGAAAAATGGCTCAAGGCAATGGACTCCGAAATAGATTCCATGTACACTAATGAAGTCTAGATCCTTGGAGATCTACACCAAGTATAAAAGCCATAGGGTGTAAATTGTAACATCTCATCATAGATGGGAAGGGTAAAATAGTAATTTGGAACGGGCTAGGAGTGTTTTAAAAATTGTTTGGCTATGCTCATGCATTCAT
>JAOSBN010111869.1:0-10728 GCA_027563595.1 Erythroxylum suave
AGGAGGTCAGTCTGGGAGCGGAGTTCAAGGCGTGGGTCTTGCCGTGCGAGGCACGGAGGCTGTCTGGGAGGCCCGGAGCGGAGGGTGCGCCGCTGGTTCGAGCTGTTTGGGCGGAAGGTGTGAACTTTGAGGACTGGGTGTTGGTCGTCGAGGTCGGGTGAGATGCGTGGGGGGTTATACGGAGAGACTAGGTGGGGAACGAGTTAGTGAGCGGCTCTTTCGGTATGGAAGGAGTCTGAATGTGTGAAGAGAGATATACCATTTTGATAGATGTGTCGAGCTTCGAAGGTAGGTTGTACGGAGTTGGAGTATTGATCGTGCAAGGCTCCGAATACCTTCAGTGCGGTGTGTTTGATCGAGTACTTTTCAATTAAGATTCAAGTCGGCTTGAACCTTCACAGGAGGTGACAAGGAGGAAGCTGGTGTGTGTTGTGGTGGAAAATATCGATTCGTATTCGTTGATAGGTAATTGTATGCAGTTGATCAGACGTAGGCAGGCTCGGCTGCGCGTCAGACGGTCGCGGTTCACACATTATTGCCAAGCGTTGAATCTCAGCCTTGCACGGCTGTGTTGCAGCCTCATATCTCGTCCGCCTCTCCATCCATTCACCACTTGTTGGTACCTTACATGTATACTGATTCTACATCTTTTGAAATCGCTGATGCTAGACTGTGTACCCTAAAGGAGCCGAGAATCACTTTTGACACTACTTGTACATAGATTTGAAGGGTCTAAAGATCTGGCTTGGATGCAGCAGATTATTGTCCCAGACTGCCGTCACAAGAGAATAAATAATACATCAAAGCTGTACCTTAGCTTCCAAAATATTTATCTTCTATCCATCTCTTTTCGTGATCATTTCCGACGGTCACAGTGACCACCTTAACACCAGGGAAGATCTTCGTTAACCTGTTCAAGCCTTTTCGTCCAGCTCTAAATGTAACGAATACAATTCTCTTCTCGTGTACGCCATGATTGTCATGCGCTCCTGCCAGGAGCCAGTTGTCATTGCCGTGGATCCACGGAAGGTCCGACGGAGGACCTTTATAGAGTTATGCCTACGGGCAGTCCGTATTTTAGATAGCTATTCATCATCTCATTTCTCACGCCTCCGCGTACCATTTAGTAGTAACGCTTTAAAATCAGGTCTACGGATATCCCGTAGTTATTACTTCCGCTGTAAATACCTTGTTTATTTTTTCGTTTGTTTTATTTTATTCTATTGTCACTATTACTAAGTACGTCTTAGTCTAACTAGATAGTACGAACCCCGGAATATCCGGTGGAATTAAACCTTTAGAGTCTAATTAGACCACCTATATATCACTATCCACGTTTAAAATCTATAATCTTTAAACTATTAGAGTAGTGTAGAATTTCCTATAGTAAGCCCTAATAAATTAATAAAGGAGGATAACCTTTCCCTAAATATTTAAGAAAAGACTACGTTTTTTAATAAAATATTATAAAATCCTAGAAACGATACTATAATCGACGACGAGAAGAACTATTAATACTAAATACACCTAAGCGTCGGCATTACCGTATCTAAATTACTAGGCTATAGATCCTAGCCTAGTTAAATAAGCTATTAGAACCTTAAACTCACTCTTAGAGTTTTAAGAATTACCCTTTAACGATAATTAACACTAAAAGACATAATCTAAATAAATATTAACTCTACCACTAGCAAACCCAACTACGGTAAACCTAACTAACGTCACTAACGAGAACGGATAGTCTATACCACAGGCAACGGACTCGACGGACCTATTAAGATAGGACGTATTAATTATAACTTTAGTACTAGGATCTTTTCCTTCTTTTCCTTCTCTTACTATATAATCAATAAATACTAACCTTAGACAGTCTATAAAACTACTAAGAGCCCCTATAATATAATAAATCTAAGACTACATAAGAGTAAAGGCGGTCCCTCTAACCTTTCTAAAGACTAATTTTAAATAATATCGAGAGAATCGTTAAGACTCGAAAGAGACGGACACCCCGCCTAAAAATATATAGATATAAGAACAGTCACCTATATCGGAATTTACACCCCTAGTATACACTAGAACCTCTCGTCGTATAATAAGACATACTAAGGTATTAGAAAGACTAGATTAGCAAACTAAATAAATAGCGGAACCATTACCCCGAAATTCACCCGAGCAGCGCCCTTAATAGCCTATTAAACAACCCGCTACTATAACCTAGCAAGCCTTTAATATTAAAACGTTTATACAAGAACAGATGACCGGTCTAAACGCTAGCCTACGTGAACTATAAGATCAACTACAACGCTAACAAGATAAAATCTAAGATCTAAGACGGGATACCCGCATACCTCGTGAACAACTCCCACGACGGGAACCGGTACCTCTATATTAGCCGCCACCCAGGAACGATAATCACTCGGAGTTTAAGGTACAAGACATTAGTCTTTTTTAGCCGGATACTCCCACTATCTATAGCGAAGGTTCCATTACTTATTATAACAAAGATATTATATTTCGGGATATCTATATATTTATCGATAGGCTTAAAGAGATAGTAGAAGTTACAGAAACGGATAATATAAGATATAATACCTAGCTATACCTCTAAGGCGCTACTTTCGATTAATAGTCTAGCTCTTTATCTAGGAACGAGAAACGACTTATATAAAAAGGACCGATGCTAAAAGACTAAGAATCTTTTCTCATAAAACGGTTTACCCCTACCCCTTGAGAGGCCATAAAAGAATTATTAAACTATATCTACTTTATAAATAACGTAGGTAGACGAGAGGACCCTAGGGATTTTAGCGCTAAGGTTTTACGGCTTACCCGTTCCGCTAGCCTATATACCGACTTTTAAAGACTTAACATACTTTATAGAGCGTTTAATACCGAGTTAAGGCTATATATAGAACCACCGACTAAGAATACTTTTATAGAAACCTTTTTATAAAAGTTAGACGATAAAAAGTATACCTAGTTCGAACTAGCTAAACGACGTTTTTAAAAGAGAAATAGTGAGTTAAAAACTAACGACAATTAGACCCAACAACGTGGTAGCCGCTAGGGTACCTAACCCCTTAGTGGTAGTCGAAACGACAGAGGATTTAGTAATAACACTAATTCCTAACAAGGAAGATACCAGACGAACTAGTATTACCCACCGCAGTTTGGACAGATGCCATTTCCTATATTTCAATACGGACAACCCGCTTACCCCTAATAGTTCTTCCCCAACCAACCGTACTACCCGAACCAAAGTTAGGCATTTCGTAACCAGTACAATGCCAATATTAATACTTATAATAGTGGCAATAGCAATATTAACAACCGTCCTCCCGTAAACGAAAAGCTATTACCTCTAACCTAACCTCGGAAACAGATTACGGCGGGCCCACAAAACGAGTCAGGTTTATAGAAAAAGGAGTATAATAATTCCAACGTAAATTTAAGAAACTAAAATCAATACTTAAGAAATAATAGACCTAATCACCCTAGGTTTAGTATAAATAGCGGTTTTCAGCCCAAACAATATGGTCAGCCCGTAGCCTCACATTATATGAATATATAGAGCGAATAGACCGGTAACACTATATAGAAACTAAAACACGATAAATTTAACGGATAACCCGAATCCGGAGATCAATAAGAATCTATAAAATATACCTCTTAGTTAGATTCTTCCGAGTAGTATAGACTAGGCAAAGCTAACGTGGACGATTACTACGCTAAGGCGGTAGCTTAGAATGCGGACCCTATAGCGTTTAATTACACTATATATAAAATAAAGTTCGATTCTAAAAACCTACTATATTAATATATCCGCGAAGGTACCTATAAACCGCTCACGGAATAGATAACATTATCCGGATATCCCGATACACTCGTTAAGTTAAAATCTCGAGTAACCCCGGAGGATAAGCCGGGAACGGCGTTTAAGAGTTAGCGCTACCTATCCTTAAAGGTGGCATTTACCAAGCCGATAGATCTATTAACTAGGATACACTCGATCTATAGTGACACCGGTTATACCGTAAGTATAGTAGATATAAGTTTTATACAGAAACATGCTCCTAAAGTATAAATAATTAAGGTACCTAAACTCTTAATTCTAGGAATTAGATCTAAGCACGTTTCTATCCAGACAGTGGAACTTTTATTATAGTTAAGGAGAGAATATAACAGACGTCCCGTTATAGCCTAAATTATTTATATAATTCGATTAGTAAAGAATCTTAAAGCTAATATCCTATTAGATATAGACATACTAGGACCTGAAGGTGCAATAATAGATATACTAAATCGTATACTTACCCTATAAATGTGCGATAAGTTTTCCACTCCCATTAGCGTGATACCTAAGACTACTAAGTTCTATAGGATTACCTAAGCTACTAAAAAGACCATTATACCGCCCCGGATAGTGGTTAATATCACCTTTAAGCTTCGTAAAGGGCTTTACCTACCTATCGGTCGTGATTTTTATCTTAAACCTACAATAATACGAATGGGTCCCGGAGGCGGGGTGGCCGCTATAATAGTTAACGCAAAGACCACAATAATCCCTATAACGAATATATTAGATAAACCGTAAGTTATACCCAGACACTTTAAGTTAGAAAGAATCATCGAATATAAAGCAGAAGGCGTATTTACTATAAAATCTAATATATAGACAAACATAGCTAATAGACCCGCCGATTAGCAAGGACACAAGAATACTATAGTAGCCGCTTTCACAGTAGCGGCTCTATTAGACCCAACTTTAGAACTCGGTTTCCCCGACTCCGATCTAGATACTAATATAGAGAAAAAGGAAGACATTATATCCGACCATAAATACCGATACAAAAACGGATTAATAATCTATAGTATAAAAGACGTTAGAAACTAACTACTAAGTGTGGTGTCGGAATACCCGGATATCTAGAGTGATAATTATCTAGAGATAATATAATTGCCCGAGAAAGAACAGATACATATTACATTTAAACCTAGAGCTAAAGTCGAGGCTAAGAAGGTATACCCGTTATTAGAATAAATAAAGAAGATTATCGACGACACCTTTAACAAGCTACATACCTAAGGGAAAATAAAATAAACCTAGACACGAACCCCCCACGGGTACCCCGTTTTCGTGATATAGAAAACAGTTACCATATAAGGCAGATCCCCACAACGGAAAGAAAGAGTGGTAATAAATATCCGTAGTTTAAACAAGATCTATAAAGATGACCCGTACCTAATACCGCTATAAGCGGATATTATAGCGTCGGTTAGAGGAGCTAAGTTCATTAACATAGTAAACGTCCCGTTATTCTTTTATAGCTAGCCAGTGCGAGAGTCCAACAAACACTATTTCACAATAGTCTCACACCACGGACAAGAAACCTTTAAGATACCGATCATAGGTTATAAAGGCTCCCCGCCCTACGCTTAACGACGCATAAACATCCTCCTACGGCCTTTCCGCGATTTCGCGCGCGTATATATTAACGACATTATAATATTCTTAAACACACTAAAGGATCATAAATAACACCTATATAAGATACTAAGCTTATACCAGAAAGTCGGTCTACTCCTTAGCCTAAAAAAGAGTTACTTAAGATATCCAAGTATCTAATTATTAGGCTAATATATAAACGGGTTCGGTTTATCTACGGTAGAAGAGAAACTAAAAGCTATACTATAACTGAAATTCCTAGAGAACGTAAAAGACCTTAAGATATACCTCGGAATGACCGGATAGCTACATAACTACGTCCCGGAATATATAGTTAAGGCACTCCCGCTCTAATAAAGGAAAACATATATATTAAAAGGGGCTCCCGCTAAAGGACCATAAAGGAAAACCTAGACGTAGCGCTAACTAATTAACGCGCTAACCGAGAAGGAGCTAAAGAGTTTCGAGACAATATAAAACAGTTTTAAAACCTTATTACGACTATACCACCACGACCCCAGAAAACCATTATATATAGACGTCGATAGTTCAGGAGAAGGCCGGGGGGCAACCGTATATTAACTCCGGGATAACTATAACGATAACGGCAAGCCCATCCTAAAAGCTACTATATAACTAATCATATTTCTATCCTAGGAACTTACTCCCGTAGAAAAGAATCGCTATAAAGCGACCAAATTAGAGATACTAGCCCTAGACTAGATAATTAGACGGATACGCTATCTAATCGAAAGCTCCCCCAAGACAATAGTCATTTTTATAGACTATATAGTTGCGCGTAATATAGTAGACCAGGTAAAGTTAAAGGTAGAAGTAGACCGCATAAACCCAAGAATAGTCAGGGTGTCCTAATACCTTTCCTAGTTCAACTTAAACATTAGATATAAGCTAGGACGTACTCAGGTTATAGCTAATACTTTAAGCCGATTACCCGGAATTATTATAGAACCGGAAAAGGTCAAATAGTAGAAGCTAAAACTTAGCTTATCAACTAAGATAGAAACGACGGACACTCTATTACAGGAAGTGCATACTTACCACCTTACGTTAATAGAAATAAGCCTAGAAACCAAAGAACGCATCATCCAAGGCTATCATAAAGATAAGTCCTAGAGTTAGATCTATAATATACTAGTAAGAGAGACCTATTTAGATAAAAAGAATCGGGTAAACCCTAAGGAGTTTCCTAATAGTCTAACTTTCAGGCTAGATAATAGATTAATATTTATAGATATGGCATCGGATAACCTAAGATTATGCGTTCTACCGAATATAGAATAGGACGTATTTAAGATAGCGCACGACGATAACAGATATACCGGCTACCACAGAACATATTAACGATTAATAGACACTATTTACCTAAAGCGAATGGCACGTCGTTTAAGATTATACATTAACTATTACCCGGAATACTAGCAAAATAGAGTGGCGAGATATAAACCCTACGGGAGGTTAGTACCAATTAGTACCCCAAAAGCGCTATATTATATAGTCGCACTAGATTTTATTATCGGACTGCCCGAGTCGTCAGGTTATAATTCTATAGTTACGACTACCTATAAAGCGTTAAAGAAAGTGACACTTATTTCTAAAAAGACCACATAGATAGCCTAGGATTAGGCAAATGCTATACTAGATAAATAGCTAATATAAGACTAGGGCATTCCCGCCGTATTAATTAGCGATAAAGACCCGAAGTTTATATCTAACTTCTAATAAACGCTTTTTAAAAGACAGGGCTGCAAGTTATTAATATCCACCGCATACTATCTATAGATAGACAGATAATCCGAGAGGACTAATTAAACGGTTAAAATTACGCTACGATATATAACGACCGAATATAAACACCTATAGCCGGCGGTCCTTCTAACACTCTAGATGATATTAAACAATTTAAATAATGCCTCTACGGGGACCTCCCTAAACGAGTTTATACAAGGATTTAAGATACGTAAAATACTCGATCTCACGATTAGCATTAAAAAAGATCCTACGGATATTCTATTAGACAGAGAGGTATACTAATAAGATATACACGATATAGTCGAATTTACTAACGCCAGGTCTAAAGTATACTATAATCATAGATATAAGCCTATGATATTTAATGTCGGAGACCCCGTTTTCCTAAGACTACACTATAGATATAAGCTTCTATTTAATAAAGAAAGGAAACTAAGCCGATAGCGCCTTAGCCTATTCGAGGTGCTAGAACGGAAAGACCGCCTGGCATATAAATTAAAATTCCCGCCACACTAGAAAATATATCTAGTTATCTCGGTGGCATAGCTAGAACCTAGAAAATAGCCCGCAGAAGACCTATACCGAAGACTATACCCGGATCACCTAGACCACGTTAATGTCGAGAATAATATAGAGAAATAGAAATCCTTTAAGATCGAAAAACTAGTCGATAAGAGGATTCGCCGGTACGGCCGAAAAGTGCTCGTAGAATACTTAGTACGGTAGAAAGGCTATAGCCCGGAATGGGATAAGTGGTATAGAGTTAACCTATTATAAAATACACTTAAAGCCGTCTAAGAGTATAAAAAGGCTCACGAACTAAAAAACCCTAAACCACGCTCCGACTAATTAAAGAACCTATAGTCTATAATTAAACGACTAGAAATCACCTAAACGTATAGACCGGACTAAACCCGGATAATATCGGACGGCCTATATTAGGGTGCGGATAAGCCGTATAATGGATTAGATAAATAGGCGGTCGCCACTATAAAACTATACGTAGAAATTATAATAGGCGAGAATGAGTCCTAAGTACCGAAGGTTATACCTATCTAAGTAACTCACCGGATATTAGAGCTCCCTAGACGAACTCGTATAGGTCGAACGGTGCGTAAGACTAGGAAGCTAATTAAATCGGAATAGGTTAATAATAGGGAAATCTAAAGTGAAAGTAGAAAACACGATTCTTTCTCGTCGACGGTGAAACCGTCTAATAAGAAGGCATAATTTTTATCGAAAATATATAATATAATAAAGTGAGTATAGATAAGACATAATTACTCTAATGGTTATATTAGTATTAGATAAAAATCGTATACTAGCGAGAATAGATACGAGAATAATTAGTGTAAGGAAGTTTCACTTCTCGTTTACCGCGTATTTAAATATTCCTATTATATAAGCGAAACGGTATATAATGCTAGACCCGCCGCACACTTACTTACTTTAAGGTCACGGATCTTAGAACTTATCTTTATGACATAACACTATCGCGGCTAGTCCATTCGTCTAATATATAAAACTATAATATATTTAAAGATATCATATATAAAGATATTAAGTGATTCACAAAGTGACCGATCTATTAAAATAGCGGATATAAATTATAACATAGAAGAAGGCGGAAGATCGAGACCAGAATTTAAATAAGAGGATCACGAGCTAACTAGAGAAGAATCAAGAGATAAGAGGCGCTAAATAAATTAAATCACGGGTAGGCCACTTATAACACTATCTAGTCTTTAGACTAACTCTAGCTAGATAACCCTTTTAATACCTAGGGTAGCTATAATAGTCTTACGTAATGCGGAACTCGAGGGAGATATACTAATAGATAAACCGTTCCCACGCGTAAAGGAGTTATATAACTAAGATTATTAAGTATAGGTTAGGACGGTACTTCTCGGGTATCCTCCTAAAAGAAGGAAGGTAGGAGATAGAATTATCGCACATATTATGGTAACTAGACTCGAAGGAATACTAGTCTACGTAGTTCTATAAATAGGATAAAAGGAATAAGATTATATCGACGTAGATAGCAACTTTATTAAAAGGAATTTCATCGAATATCATTAAGGATAGACTTATAGTTAAGCATTAATAGAAGGTGAGCGGTTACGGGAACTCTAAAAGGCCGATTAATACAAGGCGAATAATTTATATTAAACGCGTACCCGACTCTAGCGTATTAAGGAACGTAGACGATAAGCGTAATTAGTTAAATATAAATTCGAACGGAATAACCGATAGATCCTTATGCCTAGCTTCGACGAAGCTAACCTATAAGAGATACGAAACTTTATTAACCGTGAAAATATAAGAGAACTTCTAACGTTCGAAGAAGGTGGTTATCTACCCACCTATAATAGACGGCTATCCCGTCGAGTCTTATACGTGCGTTATATAGATAGAAAACAGCTCTAATTATTAAACGGAGTTATAGATAATATAGTAGCACCGGTGGTCCTAGAAGCGAATATCTAGACCGACTAACTTATAAGGGACATTTAACAATTAGATAACCTCGCTAATATGTCCGAAGACGAATTTTATATTACTAGAAAACTAGTCGAAGCTATAATTACACTAGTGGTTAACGATAACCTAGACTAGTGGGAACTATAGACAGCGGAGCTCGAAGGAGTAGCGGACACGGCCCGTCTAACATTACAACAGGCGTTAGTGGTATACCTAAGCCCATATATAGAAGATCGTATAGCGGCCTTAGTAATAATAACAAAGCGACCACAGGCTTAACAATAATATATACCACCTAGAGTAGTGAAACTTATTATCCGTAATCGGATTATCCGGGCACTATTAGAACGTTCTAATAAATAAATACGGATAGTCTGAGATATAATAGACGACGTCGCAAGAGAATAGGGACTATTAATAACACTTATATTAATCCTTAGAACCGAGTAGAGAGAACAAGAAAGATAAAGACCCCTTAAATTTAAAGATAAAGATAAAGAAATCATCTAGACACTCTAAGAGGAAATCGAGGTAATCACCGAGACGGTAGATAGCATACCCGTTCTAGCACCACTACCACCTCATCACCCGTTTATAATATTAAATCTACCACCAGCATTACTTATAACAATTAGACTAGTGAATATCAGATATACCGTATAACAAGTCCGACCACCTAGCGCAATAGATATCAAAGCTACGTTCGTGATAACCAGAAGACTACCCGACGGACGTCATGAGATTAAACGATAGCTAGTGCGCACACACTAACCCAGAGTACCCATAGGGCGTGCTAGATAGCTAAATATTATACTCAAAGTCGCCTAACGTAGACGAAATATAGTCATAAAAGGAGACCTTAATAGAGAAACCCGTTGCTTATAAGAAATCATAGCTAACCCTAGTTTCCGCTACCCAGAGCATTGCGCCTAACCACTAGACCTAGGTAACAGAATACCCATTAGACAAAAAGACACCCAGAGCACTACTATAGTCGAGGTAGCGGCGAATATAAATCCCGATAAAGAATA
>JAOSBN010111910.1:0-10727 GCA_027563595.1 Erythroxylum suave
ACTGTACAATATATCAGTGAACTATTTTGCAAATTTTTAAAATTTCAGGGACTATTTTATAAATATAAAAAATTGTCCGGTACGATACCCGATATTGTCCGATACCGGTACAGTACCGTTCCAGAACTGCATCCGGTACCGAGTCCGGTACGGTATTCGCAACATTGATTTTTACTTATCGAAAAATTTAAAATTTAATTGAAAATTTGTTAAATAAAAATTAATTAATTAATTATAATTTATAAAAATTGATTAATTTATAAATTGACTGATCAATTAATAAACTAATCAATTTTTAACAATTAAATTATTAAAATAAATCAAGCCTAACTTAAAAATTAAAAATCAAATCAAAAATCAATCAGATCAAAATTTTTACAATTAACCCAACCGATTGAAGCCAAACATATTATAGAACAAAAAGAAATATCCAAACATCTTATTTAACCAATAAGGTAAATAAAAGTAATTTGTCTTCAAACAATAATATTGCACTTATTAGACATATAACATATAAATGCTCATCCTTACAAAAAAAATTTACATTTTAATATTTTTAAAAATAATCATATTTTATTAAATGAACACATATTCTTTTTGTTAATTTTTGTCATTTTTTCAAAAAATAACTGACAAACAATCCATAAGTGATGATCGAAATATAAATGAAATAACTAATTATTCACATATATGGTATGTAATCACCAAGAATGAGATTAATCAAGTTAATATTTATATCAAATATTATGGATGATAATGATAAATTTTTTGCACGTATTTAGTATTATATGATTTATTTTGTAAACATTACTCACAATATTTTTATTTTATAAGAAATTAATCAAAATTATTTTTAACTATTTATAAAATTATTAATTTTTAAAAATTATGAATAACTTTAAGATAAGATTAAAATTAAAAAATCTACAAAAACTCTTTTAACTTAATATATTGTCAATGAAATAAACCATATAGTTATTAAAGAAATTAAATATGAAAGGTTATAACATGTTATTTTGATAACCAAACAAGTAAAACTTAGGAAATAAATGTTGCATTCTCATTCTCAGTGACATAATTTTATTTAAAAAAACTTTTTAATTGCTTGTATATAGTACTTGTGAGAAGGTGATTGTTTGAAGCTACCTTGGAGGAGCGCAATTAACTCGGAACATCCTTTCTTCACTGGAGATGAGATATCTACCGATAAGGAAAAGTTGAGCTTATCATTGTCACTGCGAATACATTCAGTGGCTTCATCGTCGGCATGTTCAACTTTTTTAACGGCCTTGTAATTGCACCTTTGAAACAGTCTCTTATCTTTACTACCAATTTGCGCCACGAGATTTGCCTTATTCCTTCAGTCACGTTCTTTTTTTTTTTTTAATTACAAAGGGGGCAAATTTGAAACTATCTTAAGGCAGTGATTTGCGATACACAACTCCCGTCAAGTCGTTTTGGACGTGCTCTTTGGTGATAGGTAGAGGCTCCTAGAAAATATAGAGTCCTGGCCATGAATAGAATGCCAACTTGGCCAAGTTGTCAGCGCTCTGATTTCTTTCTTGATAAACGTGACCAAACAGGATATCACAATCTCGACACTGTAAGGCCCTGATATCCTGCATCAAAGAGAAACCCTCAATCAACATTAGAATAGCTGAAGACAAAATATTTGTTATCTCTAGCAAGTCTACTTCGAGGACCATCCAATAAAAGCTGAGGTCCTAAGTTAAGGAAAGTCCCGAATGAACCCCTTAGAGTTCAACAATAGTGGGTAAGCACGCTCCAATTTTATGCATGAAACCATTGCACCAGATGCCATGGTAGTCCCAAATTAAACCGCCTGTCGTGGCGAAGTGTGAGTAGAGATTCACAGCTCTATCAGTATTGACTTTAACCCAACCCTAAAAAGATGAAGTTCAGCTAACTGACATACTCAAAAGTAATCCTTGTGAGTTTATCACCCATCCGGTTATATCATGTTCTTTTTTTTTTGTTGATACTATAGCCACAGTACTAATGTATCATGAATTCCAAAATATCAATAGACAAAAGTAGCAGACGAGCGGCATCAAAAGAATGAATTATTTTGACGTTAAGAGTGTTGTTAGCATAACATTAAAGTTAGTGGACAATGACTGGACTTGCACTAATGTTTTTGTGATAAACAGCAACCTGTATCATATGTTTCAAACCTCTTCCTTAACTATCCCCTAAATGTTTAAATTTTCAATTCTATACAGTAGATGACGCCGCAATCATAAGTTTCCTTGTTTGACACGCTTACGTTCCCTTCTTTACCCGAACGTGTATATAAGTTGAGTGTAAGGCCCTAATCGTTTCCTCTTCTGCATTCATCAGTATTCATCACAAACATGAAAATCCTCTTTCATGCCATCATTGTAATATTCTTCATTCTCACCGCAGCTTCACCTATAACACCCACCAGCAGGGTTTTGGGTCGTCCCGATAAGCCAGTTGGTTCAGGGACTGCGACCATCATGGCTGTGAAGAAAATCCAGGTAGTTCAGAGAAAATCATCCGATACAAACCCTGTCCCTAATCCAACCACGTATATACCTGTGCCAAATGGTCAGAATCCGTAGAACAAACATATTCTATGTTTCTGCGATACCGACTGTTAAACATGGCATGCAACACCATGTCGTGACGTAATGGTATCCGTACTCCCGCATAAATTTGCTGCTCTTCACCTGTAAGCTTTCAATAAGTATCTTGTAATTTAGCCATAGCCATATAATTGCGACGACATAGTACTTTCTTGTTATTCCATGGCTTTAGTACTTCATGTCTATTCTTACTTCTTTCTTCTTCTTCATGTCCATTCTTACTTCTTCTTTCTTCTTAGACGACATTCCAATGGAGGATTCCACAAAAAAAAGTAATTCACTAAAATAAGTGAATGTACCAACTAAAATCAATCAATCTTTTTAAAAAATGTCATTTAATCATTTCCATGTTTGTGAATTCATTACTTTCGCAAACTAATTCATTTTTTATAAAAAGAAATTTATTTTTGTAATTCAAATTTTCCTATTAAATGTGTGACTAATAGATTTATTTAAATTTTCATATAAAAATATAAGAGTGGTTATTAAAGGATAAATAAAAATAAGTAGATATGTAGCTATTTTTATTTATATACTTTAATTATATTTTTAATCTTATAAAGTATTTGTTATTTACATAATCTCACCAACAATTAAGTACTTTTTAACTTTTGATGCTGTCGTTATTTATATTCTAACATGCTTAAAATATATTTATTATAAATTAAATATATGCAAAAAATACAAAAATTAACGGCATAAATTTATTAGCATCATTTTGTAACTTTGAATTTATAAAAAAGATTGGACTGGGTCAAATCGGACTTAAGGCTTAGACTAGCTACCTTAGGCTCTATTGGGTTCGACTTGGGGACCCTATCTCAGGACTCAAATTATGCCCAAACCACAATAGCAAGGGATAAAACCAAGCTCAAACTCGAGACCAACTTGGTTTATTGTCATCCCTATTTACAATATATATAGAAAAGAAGTTTAACATATTTTTAATTAAATTTTAGTTTGGATTTTGAGTGTGATTTCTTTTAAATTGTGATACAAAATGCCAAAGTCCCCGACGCTAGTCCATCTTTGGTCAACGGTCCCCATTCGTTACAGAAACTGTTGAAGTACACAAATGGCATAGCAGATAAAAAGTTTGACTTTGGAAAGCTTGTACAAGTGTATATTTGCACCTACCACCAAAGATAACAAAAGTCATGAAAATTGGATTCTTTATTAAATATTCTCAAACTTTCAAACCAAATATAAATTAAAGATTCTAATGTACCCTTACGACATCAAGAGGGTTAATGATTATTGTAGACAAGAATGTGAAAGCGGAAGCAAAGAACCCTCTCTTTGCAATCCCCAACTCGTCATTCGACGTTCAAAGTTATTCTCGGTAGAGAAAACCCCAACCAACATAGTTATCCTTTTCCTCTTTACTGGTGGAGCTTTGAGGTGATCAACGTCAACAATTAAATCATGATCTTCAGAAACTGGCAACCCTTTGGACAAAGTAGATAAGACCTCCAAACCCCACGACAGTTGCGGAATAACTACGCACGCTTTTCGGCTCTAACCCAATGAGAAGAAGAACTACAAGAACTTAAGCAAAAGAGATAAGAATTAGATACAATCAAGCATCATCGGTAAAGGCGGGAAGCAAAATCCAAAGAAAGAGGGTTTACAACCACTGTATCAGTTAATTGTTGATGGAGAACAAAGTTACGAAGTTTTGTCCAAAAAGAGTATACCTCAGCTTCAGCAAAAACACAAATTTGATGGAGATGTTCCACGAATCAACCGAAAAGAGGAAGGAAAAATTTGAGGCGCGAAGAAAATCAAAATAAAGACGGGCATCAGCTCGGCTTAGATCAGCGTCAAATCGAGAGGTTTGGGCTTATTAAAACGTCCGCATTTTGGTCCAGGAACAGCATAGGAACAACGATTATGGAACAGCTGATCTGATGTCAAACAATGGCTGTTTAGCTAATTACTCAAAACGGCCATTCTTATCAGGGTAAACAAAAGCAAAAGATAGTCTAGCGTCTCTTCTTCTTGCTGCAGGAGCCACTTCTTTAACCTGTGAAACATATCTAAATCGACCATTAGCATAAGCATCATTACCTCAGTGAGAATAGAAAAAACATGGAAGACATGGACATGACCACAACTATGCTAATATATCATGAATTCCAAAACATCAAATTTAGTCTGATTCTTAATATTCCTCCCAAGCTGTTCAAGCATGACATGAGCAACACAACTGTGATCATCACTCCTAAAATTTCAATTTCCCACTTGCTAAGGATCATAGTGACTGCTGAGCTACAGGTTCATCTCAAACAAACCTCTTGTGGAAACTCCGTCAAGCCTCTCTAATCTCCTCCAAACATGCAGGAAAGGAAAGAAAATGATTTGAACATACCAGATCAGTTAAGTACGGTGCATCAAAATACTAATAAGCAACAGGGGTTAGTTCTGGAAGATAAATATGAAAATGATGAGCCAAAGCAGTGGCTAAATACCCCATTCCTAAAGTTGTTTCCTTTCTTCCCATAGATTGGATCAAAGATTGATAAATATGAGAGAACATATTAGGCTTTATCTGGTTATATATACACCATAATAAAAACAACTCTTTAGTGGAGCATTGTTACTTTGACTTTTTGAAAACATAGCAAAACAAATGAATTTATGTAAAAGCATCCGCTCAGGATTAAGAATGTGTGAATTTGATGCATTATTGGGATTATAATCAGGCAAGTATGTTAAATACTTCCAATAAATCGTAGATGAGAATTTTTAATAGCCATATGCTACCTGTGCCTTTGCAAAACCAAATAATTCTCATAACAAGTTCTCATCCAAGGAATAAGCTTAGCCTTGTAGTCTAAACCAAAATTTAGTAGGTTCGCTAGACTCAAACCTCAAAGAAGTGAAAAACTCTAGTGTCAATTCATCGTAAATAGGAAATTGCATATGCACAAATTGTTCCCCTTGACCTCTCTTACAAAATTTCAAGAAGTTTTCTTTTAATCCAATTTGTTCTAACACCTCAAAATTAAAATATCGTGGTGCTTGAATGATCCTAGTATTGAGAAAAGCATACCTAACACCCTTTTCGGAGGAAAAAATGGGGAATGGTGCATCATAATCAGCTACAAATACGCCTTTCCACCTCAGCAAAGACGATTTCGTCATATTTTGTGCTAGTTGCATTGCTTCTTCAAGGCATAATGACGTCAAAACCAAAAAAAATCAGAAAAGGAAAGTTTGGAGAAAGAACACACTCAGCCCCTAGACAGCAAAATCTGCGACAATGGACGGAAGGAGGGGAAAAGAAAAACAAATAACTGAAAGTTTTGATAAAAAATCTAAGTAAAAAAGTTTTGATAAAAAATCTAAGTAAACTTAAAAGAATTGATGAGGAACTGGAAGAAAATGAGCTGTCGATGTCAAAAATGCAGAGAGGGGAGCATATAGCAGAACAGAGAATAATAAATAGGTATTTGGAAATAGGTTATTTGAAATGTTTTAAAAACTCACCCTAGGCAAGTTAAATTTTTGCTCTGTCACGATCGTGCTCTTGTACCTTCGCAATTCTGCTTAGTTATAGCATTTGTAAGTTTGGTTTATCTAACAGTAAGTAGAAAATTTATAATAACAAATTTTAATAACAACAAGAATAGTAAATTTAATAATAAGACGAAGAAAATTTATAATAATAAGGAATTTAATAATAACATTAAGAAATATAATAAATAATAATAAGAAATTTAATAACAATAATAAATATTTTAAAATATTAATATAATTAATATTAATAAGAATAATAGTAAGTAGAAATTCATAATAATAATATTTAAAAATAATAATAAGAATAATAAATTTAATAATAATAAGAACAAAATTAATAATAATAAAGAAAATGATAAGAAAAAATAATAAAATACTAATACTAATACTACTAATAATAATAATAATAATAATAATAATAATAATAATAATAAGGAGTACCTAACTTCTACCATTTGTCGCGATCGTGTTTGCACACGAGCGCGTTTATGGTCACTTGAAGCTTTTGTCGTGATCGTGCACAATATTTTGAGTATAAGCATTTCTCGCGAACAGAAGCACGATCGCGATTTTGCTCAATTCAAGCTTTTGCGGGTGCCTTTCTTAAAAATTAATCTTTAAAATGTTTGAAAAGATTTTCAACATTTAACATAATAGAAACACATAAATTAAATTTTCGAACAAAATTTGTTTTTTATTTTCATCATTTTAAATTTAATTTTATTTAAAAATTAAACTTTATTTTTAAAACTAAAATTTTAATTTGTCAAATAAGTACACAGGAGTGTTATGCTCAACAAAATTTTTTAATAACATCATTTTAATTAAAAATTAAAATAAATTAATATTTAATATATTGTTTTCAAATTTTTTCGTTTTTAGTAAAATTTAAATTAAATGCACAATATATTAAATTTAAATATTAATGTAATTTGTAGCTTATCCTCTTACATTTGCAACAGTATAAAGTATGTAATTTTTAAACATCATATAATTGAAAGATATGAATTTTACAAATTAGGAGTGCATAATTTAAAGCTTAAATTGGTGCTTTTTTCAAAAAAATTACAATAAAATTTATTGTAATTAATTTAACTTTAAATTAATAGAAAAACATAAATTACTTGTTTCCACAAATTTTGTATTTTATTTTTTATTTAAAATTAATGAAGCTTCTGTCGCGATCGTGCTTATGCACAGTTGCGATTCTGCTAAGTGCAAGCGATTATCCTCAGTGCAAGCTTGTGTTGCAATAATGCATTTGCACGATCGCGACAAAGCTGACTACTATAGCTTTAAAAAATTTTAAAATTTTTCTTTACAAAAATTGTAAAAATTTTATACATTTAAAATAATAGACACACGTAAACTAATTTTCGAACAAAATTTGTTTCTTATTTTGATCATTTTAAATTTAATTTAATTTAAAAACTAAATTTATAATTCGTATTATAAGTGCACGCCCATGCACTTATGCAAATTTTTTTCTTCTAAAATTATATTCGTAAAAAATTTAATAAGAAGATTATTATCATATATATTAAATTTATATTTATCGTTTTTCAATTTTATCATTTCAATTTATAATTTGATTCAAATTATTATATTTAATTATCAAAGAATATTTAAAATTATAATTTGTCAAATAAGTGCACGCTCCAGAGTTAAGTGCACGCCCGTGCATGTTCCATAAATTTTTTTATTAACATCATTTTAATTAAAAATAAAAATAAATTAGTATATAATTATTTAATATATTGTTTCCAAATTTTTTTGTTTTAATTAAATTTTAAATTAAATGCACAATATATTAAATTAAATATTCGTATAAGTTACAAAATTTAAAATTTGAATTTTAAAAAACTCTTCCTCAACTTTTCTTTTAATTTTTAATTTCTAAAAAATGTAATATTAAGATTATTGTAATTAAAATGAAAATTAATATTTTCCAAATAACAAAATTTTAATTTTAATTATAAAATTAATTCTATTTCGTTTTCCTTTTTCCATTTTCAAATAATGTTTGAGTCAAAAGATTAAATTACATAAAGAATAAATTATTTTCAGTCACATAAGTACATACTCCATAGAAGAGAAGAGAGAGAAAAGAGCGGCTTGTTCGCGGCTTCGCTATGGATAATAGGATAGATTATTGTTAGTTAGGCTTGCGTGTCTTAAAATTTTTAAGGCAAAAAGACGTCGCCTTTAGGTTAGATAGAGTAAAATTAAACAAAAGATCTAGACTCCACAAAAAGAACCAACTGGGTCACTGCTCATTCCTACCTCACCAAGTACTATTCTTCTATACGTTGAAGAATCAGAACAAAACTGGTATTTGCTAAAATATTACCAAAATGCTGCTCTTTTTAATTGTATGATTTGCTGATGCATGGGTCCAATGTGTTCTACAATTTGAGATAATCATCAACTCAATGCCAATCTTCCAAGTCTTTCTGTTACAAATAAAAGTTTAAATTGCAAGCTCACACCATTAACATTCCAGCTAATTATACTTCTGTAATTGCAATTTGTAAGTCAGCCATAGATAACAGAGCACATGAATTACTTCAGTTGGAGATCTGCTTTTAATAGGTATAAAAGTTCTTTCCAGGACTCTTGGGATGCCAATAGCATTGTGAAATCTGTCAGTACAATGTTGAAGGCCATAATACCATAAAATATTGGAACAAAATTATTAATTGTTAAGTTGAAAAAAATAGTTTTATACTTAAATATTTTTAAATAATATTTCTTATGTCTAGAAATAAATTATTTTTATTATTGAGTATAATTTTGAAATATTTTTTTCAATTTGAAAGACACTATGAAATTGAATTTTAATTGTATAAAAATTTAAATACTATTTCATATTTTTAAAAATTACCTCAAAAGTTATTACAGTAAGATAAAAGGTTTAAGGTAAACCAATATTAAACAGTTATAAAATTGGTACACAGCGAAGATGGAACAAAGTTAAAAAATTTAGAATGAGATTAAAGAAAGAGATTATTCTTACTCATCAAAAAAGTTAAAATTTAATTAAAGAAAAAGATTGTTAAATAAAAACCAACTGATTTATTTTAATTTGCAAACATTGGTGAGTTTATAAGAGTGGATTAGTTTTTTTTAAGCATATAAGAATGGATTAGTTAATTAATAAATCAACCAAATTTTAGTAACAGAGATTATTAAGTTAAACCAAACAGGATAGTTGGTTAATTTGAAATTTTTATAATTAAATTGACGAAACCGATTCAATTTTTTAATATTAGATTCGATATAGTATTTATTAATACCAGATCCACTACAGTATTCCTAACTTTAATAAAAGAAGCTTTAGAGTGAACTACCAAATGAATCTAGTTGCAAAATATCAGACTATTCCACAGGTGGCTCAATAGTTTCCCTCTCATAAAAGGAAATAGTATATAAAACATGAAGGAAGGCATATGATTCTTGCAAGGCTGTCATATATACAGTATGGCACTATGAACATAGGCTATCTCCAGAACTACAACTACGTATATGCTCAGACAATATTCTCTCTTTTGTCCAGACAGACCAGTCACTTCTTCCAAGACTTTTTATCCCAAAAAAGCTCCCCAGTAGCCGCGTTTTTTCCGTAGCTTTTCCATATTTAGCTCATATAAACTGTTTGGCAATATCGACATAGGCTATCTCTAGAACAAGAACTACATATATGCTCAGACAATATTCTCTCTTTTGTCCAGACAGACCAATCACTTCTTCCGAGACTTTTTATCCGAAAAAAGCTCCCCAGTAGCCGCGTTTTTTCCGTAGCTTTTTCATATTTAGCTCAATATGTGTAAGTGAAACATTAACTATACCTTCTGAAATAGATAAAATTATACATTAATTAATTACATCTACATTACTTATAAGGTTATAAGGAGATGACTTAAAAAATTTTATAAGGTTACGATTAAATATTTAATTTTACAAAAATTAAAATTTTAACAATGATAAAAAAATATAACAAAAATTTACAAATGTTTCATGCATAATTCGTAAACATAACATAGTGGTACAATTCATAATAATTGAGCTATTATCAATTATACTAACACTGCAATTATGCTACACTAGAGCACAATTAATTGTAATTAGAAGACTTACAAAAATTAATTAATGTATAGTTTTATTTATTTACGAGGGAATAATTGATTTTTGACTTGCAACGAAAAAGCTGCTAAAAACGGGGCTAGTGGGAAGCTTTTCTAAATTGGGCGGCTTGGGATAAATTCCATAAATATTAATCTTCTTACCAGACACCCATTTCAAACAGCCGAAAGACTTAGAATCGATCCGCTCTTCTCCAAATGCGGCCATGGCTTTACATGGATTTATTCTGCTAGTGGGCCGTGACTGCATTACGTACAGCGTATTCCCTTCTTTACACGAACGTATGAAAGCAATTGCATGCTTAGCTAGACCCAGAAGTTGAGTATAAAACCATAATCGTTTCCTTCTGTATTCGTCACAAACATGAAAATCCTCTTTCATGCCATGATTGTAATATTCTTCATTCTCACCGCAGCTTCACCTATAACACCC
>JAOSBN010111939.1:0-10725 GCA_027563595.1 Erythroxylum suave
ATCAAAACTGGAGCACTTCTTAATCTTCACTTGAGCTCTTCAAAGCTTTTCTGACATTCCTCACTCTAGTTAAATTTCTGATTCTTCCTCAATAGCTTGGTCATCGGTGTAGCTATCATAGAAAATTCTTCAAAAAATCTCCTATAATACCCTCCTAGACCTAAGAAACTTCTTACTTCTGCCACTGTCATCGGTGCATGCCAATTCACCGCTGCATCAATTTTCCTTGGACCAACATGTACCCCATCTTTAGAAATCACATGTCCAAGGAATATCACCCCATGAAGCCAAAATTCACATTTGCTGAACTTAGCATAAAGCTCTTTCTTTCTCACCTTCTGCAACACTCTCCTGAGGTGTCCCTTATGTTCCCCTTCATTCTTGGAATACACCAGAATGTCATCGATAAACACTATGACAAACTGATCCAGATACTCCTTGAAGACCCTATTCATAAGATCTATAAAAGTAGCTGGAGCATTGGTCAAACCGAAAGGCATGACTAAAAACTCGTAATGTCCATACCTTCTCTTGAAGGCTATCTTACTCATATCAGACTCCTTGATTATGAGCTGATGATAACCTAACCTGAGATCAATCTTGGAAAAGACCCTTGCTCCTTGGAGCTGGTCAAACAGATCCTCAATCTGAGGCAGAGGATACTTATTCTTAACAGTCACCCTATTAAGTCTCTAATAATCAATGCACATATTCCATGTCGTATCCTTTTTCCTAACAAACAAAACTAGTGCTCCCCATGGTGACAAACTTGGCCTTATATACCCCTTCTATAACGGTTTGTCTAACTATTCCTTAAGCTCCTTCAACTCAGTTGGAGCCATTATATAAAGTGGTATGGAAATAGGTGTGCTTTCAGAAATCAAGTTGACGGAAAAATCGATTTCCCTTACTGGTGGTAAACTAAGTAAGTCCTCTGGGAACACATCAGGAAACTCCCTTACAATCGAAAAATCTTCTAACCTCCTTTCATTCACATCAACATTCATAACATGTTCCAAGAAGGCTTCACACTCTTTTCTCATCATCCTGTTAGCTAACAGACCAGAAATAATTCTTGGCGATGGTGCTTTCCTGTCCCCTCTGAAAATCACCCTCTCTCCATTTCCCAGATTAAATTCCACCTCCTTAAGGCCACATTCTAACTTCACCTCATACTTCTCTAAGACATCCATTCCAAGTATAACATCTAAGCCTTTTAGGTCTAGAGGAAGTAAGTCCACTACCAGTCTAGCTTCGTCAATGAAGAGTTCACAACCCTTATACACTTGACTGATTATCACATTCCTCCCTAGAGGTGTACTAACAAGAAAAGGACTATTCAAAGGAACTGAATTCACTTCACGCAACATCATACTTGCAGAAACAATTGAATGCGTGCAGCCAGAATCAATCAAAACATATACTTCAGAATTAGGTAACTGAGCCATACCCGTGACAACTTCAGGTGTGGCTATAGCTTCCTCCCTTTTCATGGCAAACACCCTTGCCTAAGCCTGAGCCTGACCTCTTGGCCTTCCTGGAGGAATAGCCTTCCTTGTAGCCCCAGAATTGCCCACCTCAGTGACTGGTCTGGTTCCCACTGTTTCTGCTCTCCTTGGGGCTTGCAACTGTGACCCCTATTGCCTTATTACTTGGGAACAATCCCTTATCATATGTCCCTTCTCTCCACATCGAAACCATGCCCCCAATAACTTGAAGCACTCTCCCCTGTGCAGCTTCCCACAATGCTCACATTGGGGGTTCATGTTCCTGCTCCTCTCCACCCTGCAATTGCCTCCTGCTGCTGAGGCTTACACTGACACTGCTCTTGCTTGCTTGTTCTTAGCAGAGGCACTACTCCCTACCTCACTCTATATACAGGAGCTCTTCACACCCCTCTTAGGTATTGGAGCACTCACACCCTTTCGAGAAAATTGCTCCCAGTTCTTCCTCTTCCTGCTCACTTCATTCCTTATATTCTCTAGTTTCTCAACCTGGAGTGTAGCATCTACCAACTGTTGGTACTCACAGAAATTGTGGATCAACAACTTCTCCTTGATCCCCAAATGAAGACCTCCCTTAAACTTACGACACTTATCTTCTTTATTTGCCACAATGTTTGCTGCAAAACTAGAAAGTTGTGTGAACTTCAGCTCATACTCACTCACACTCATATCCCTCTGTGTGAGATTTAGAAATTCCCTGGCCTTCTCTTGAATATAGACCCTCGAGAAGTATTTCCTGCTGAAAACTTTCGAAAAGTCCCTCCATCACAACACCGGAGGCATATCTTGACTGTGGGGCACTGATTCCCACCAGTGAAGTGCACCCCCTGTAGCAAGCTCACTGTATAATCTAACTTCTCCTCATCCGAGCACTTCATCTAAATCAGAACCCTCTCAGTCCTCTTCAACTAGGCTTTAACCTCTTCTAGATTTGTAGTTCCGTTAAAATCTATAGCTCCATACTTGCGGAGCTTATCATACTGTCCAGTCCTCTCCACTGAAGCTTGCATCAGAACTTGAGACCCTTGGCCAATGGCATATGAGAAAGCCTGAGCAAAGGACTGAAAGAATCAAGAATCCATGGGGTTTGTTTGAGGTATAGGAGGATGAGGTGGAGGCACCTCATGTTGCACAGTAGCTACCTCAGAATTAGGAGCAGAATGTGTCCCCACATCTTGTGGGACAAAGGATTCATCGATTCTCCATTGGCAAGAGCCAGATCAATTCAAAACTTCGGGTTATTTTTCAAGGCGACATTATCACTCCTTCAATATAAAACCAATGAAAATCTGTAGTTCATACAAAACAGTTTCAAATTATGCAAAACAGTTCAAATCGTACAAAACAATTTCAAATCTAGAAAAGCAATTTCAATTCATGTAAAACAATTCAAAATAATGCAAGCTATTCATTTAAAATGATGCATGTTCATTTCATGTCCTAAATTACCCATTTCATGCCTAAACCTATTTGCAAACCTAAACCTAAACCTAGTCGCTCTGATACCATAACATGTTGGACCCCGTTATTGGAACCCAACATCAGACCTGAGATCGTGAAGCTTGAGCATGGAGGAGGGCTTAGAAGTTTGACAATTGAATGAAACTCCCTCGGAAGCAAAGGTTGGCTTTACCATGGCGTAAATCTATGTTCGTCGCGGCTAACTTATTTTGGTCGATTTCACCGCGGCAAAAAGCATAATCTTCACCGCAGTCAAGTAGCCACGTGAATTATGCCACGGCAAACTCTTGGCTTCGCCGCGAAGAAAACCTCTGAAGCAGAAATACCCAAGCTAACTATCTTACCAAAATTCAAACTTAAAATCTTTTAACCACATTCATTTGCACAACTAAAAAAAAAGGGATAAGAATCTAACCATAACTAATTTCTCAAAATCTTGATCTCATTTCCAAAATTGAATACTTTGCAAAACATAACAAAAATCATATGTAATACCAACATATATTTCATTAATAACAAAAGTCAGAGTTTTACAATACCTTAGTGGGGATTTCAAGCCCCCTTATATCATAATCCAAAGTACAAAGTTTACAAAAACTAAAATCAATCAAAATGCGACTAAAGCGTTGTTTTACAAGATCTAACTTTAAAACAAACAAAACAAAATATGCAGACTGGAGTGATACCTTAACTCTTGACTTACTCGATCTCTTGCTCATCACCTGAATAGGGGGAGGAGAATGGGTATGAGTTTAAAGCTCATGGGTAACAATTTTATAATCGAGAAATAAGCAAAAACCATTTCAAAACTCAATGCCATTTCACATTTTGGGAAATGGTAATAATTTCAAATGTAAAATCACCAAACACTTATTTCTCAAAATTCTCATTTTATCAAACAGTTCATGAGCAATTATAAATCATGTATGCATCAAACTTGCTAACATTTCGAAAGCACATAAGCACGTCATAATGGTTTGAGTGGATCCAAAACAGAACGTACTATACATTTCCCTGTGTAGCTGTAAACAGAACGTACTATCGCAATTCCATTTAATGGTCTTGAGTAACCATGAACTTATGGGAGTCCCTAAAGGAGTTCCATGCCACTAACGGGCAGGCGGAAGAAGCCTTTTGTCAGAGTGCACTTGACTTAACTTAGGGGACCACCACAAACCCACATAATTATGCATTTCACATCTTGTAAACTTATGGCCTTAACGACATTTTTCCAAAACTTGATTTCATAATCTAATATCGTTTCAAAAATCAATATACTTTTAAAAGTCATTTTCATCATTCAATTCATAAACCAATAACACAATTCATTTGCAAACATATCGAAAATTATCAAAGCATTCAAGTAGCCTTAATGACACATTTATAATGCAATTGAAAACATTTTAAAACTTTCTTGGTTAAGAAGAAAACTTTAGAGGCTTATTACTTAATTATAAAAGTGTAACCCACCTTAAATCCTCGCTTATAAACTTGCCTAAGGATGTCTTCTTCTTGTTCCTCTTGCCTCTCTTGATCACCTTCTTGATTTCCTTAAACAATAACCGAACTTCCATTCAATTTGGTTTACAAATTGGAAAGTCATACCTCAACAATTTAAACTACTTCTCATGTTGAAACAAAATTCTACATTTAAATTTCACCCAAAAATTGAAATCCTTGGAGACTTAATTTAGATTGATTTCTTTATAAAATTTGTATCCCTATATCTCTAGTTTACAAAAAATAAAAAATCATCTCATTTGGATAACTACACAAAATTTTTTGCCCAAAATACTAAAGCATGTTTGGTGCTAGAAAGTTCGCCGTGGCGAAAATGCCCAGAAACCAACTCTTAGAGCTTGCTTTGTGTCGCCGCGACGAAAATGTCCAGAAACCCATTCCAAGAATGTGTTTTAGGACATTTTCCATCTTCTTACTTCCTACCTTTCACCTATAACCCATCTTATCACTAACCCGTCTCTTCTACTTCATTTTCAACACAATTCTAATCCAATATCATTTACAACAATTCATAATCTACTTTTGATCATTAACCAAACCTAAACATTCACATAAACCATTCATCACAACTTCCTACACATATTCACTTCTAACCAACCCTAAATATGTATCATCTAACAATTAAGAAGGTTAACATTCATACTTACTTGTTTTAGCCTCAAAATCTTCAAGAATTTCCAAACCCTATCTTCTTTTTCTTTTTTTTTCCACTTCTCTCTTTCTCTCTTCTTTCACTCTCAATTTTGCTTCTTTAAAATGTAAGACAACAATTGATTCTTCTGCATTTTATACCCTTAATGAGTGAGCAAAGTCCACTATACCCTTCCACTTAATGCCTTAGCCTTTTAACCTTTACTGATCTTCCAAAAATACCCTTATGCATTCTTAATTCTTCAATTTAACTTACACCATACTATACTCTAACTTAATCTTAATTCTTCCATTAATACTTCAAATTTCTATCAATCCATGCTATAAATCCTCCTAAACTTGACATAATAATTTAACTCCAAATAAAAGGATTTATCTAACAAAAGCACAAAATTTATTCAGATCATGCTTAATAAAATAAATAAAAAAATTCGGGGTCCAACATTGTAGGGATTCCTTCCCCAATTGCAAGCCACAAGATGAATGCATGTGATGGTCTTATATTCTAGTCCCAAACCAAGAGGTGCTATTGAAATTTATGGAAATTTGTTGCCAACAACTAGTTCTTCCATAATTTAAAGTGAAATTGAGAGATTTTATCCTCTAACAACTGGATCTGATCTAGTATACTTGATTCAAGTTAGCAGATAAGAAAAATAACTGTAATTGCTCCCACTTCTTTGTAATAGTGGAAAGGCTAGCTCCATTGATTATTGCTAATCAATTTTTGCACCTTTGTATTGCCAGGAATTAAAGATCTCAACTGTTGTATTTTTTAATCTTATAGAGGGGTCCTTTGGGGTGTCAATTATCAAACTAGAAAGATGTTTTATTTCTATCAAACACCCTATTTTTTATGATTTCCTACATCCATTCTCTCATACCCAATATCTATTTGAAAGTCCAAGATATACTTGATTGAACAGGAACTCTTCATATGCTTTAGTGTTTTATATGATACATGTGTATCCACTTTACCTAAAACTCTTAATTTTCTTAATTTAAGGACCATAATCTCTTTGTTAATAATATTTTGGATTGATTTTCATTTGAGGTTATTCCTAGTCCCCCTTGTTGCCTTGGAAGGCAAACTATTGACCATTTCATCTTAGGAATCTTTCTATAATTGTTAAAGCCACTGCACAAGAAGTGTATCACTATCTTATCAATTGCTTTTAGGATATTCTTTGTTAATTCTATATGTTCCATTCAATAGGTTGATAAGTTATTTAACACATAATTAATTAATTGTAGTCTACCTCTATAATTGAGAAACTTTTTTTCTAATTGTTGATATTTTTATTAACTGCATCTAACACTCACTTATCTTAAGCTTCCTGCAACATATAGGCACTCCAGGATATTTAAAAGATAGTTTTTCCTATGGAATGTTTATTCTAGCTACTCTATAAGCCATAGAAGAGTTGATTCTTGAGGACAGTACAAATGAGCTTTTGGTAGGATTAAAACTCAACCTAGAGACCTATTTAAAGCTCTATAGTGTATCTAATAATAGATTAATGGATTATGCCTCAGTTTTATACATTAATAATAGATCATTAGTTGAATAAAGGTGAGTTATTCTTAGTATATTGAATCTATAATGGTATTTAAAGTTCAAATTCCTAACTATATTGAATTTTAGAAAACTATTAAGTACTTCCATTCCAATCATAAAGAGATAAGGAGATATAAGGTCCCTTTAACTAAGGCCCCTAGAGGCATTAAAAGGCATAATTGGTTCCTTATTTTTCATGATTGCATATGAAGGCATGGTGATCCATTCCTTAATCCATTTGATGAAACTTATAATAAAATTGGTGGCTTGCAATACCCTGATTAGAAATTTCCATCTAACTATGTCATAAGCTTTTTCAAAGTTAAAATATAGATTTTAATAACTTTGTTGGACTCTTACAATAAAATTGGTGGTTAGCAATACCCTGATTAGAAATTTCCATCTAACTATGTCATAAGCTTTTACAAAGTTAAAATATAGATTTTAATAACTTTGTTAGACTCATACCCCTTTATAAGTTCTTGCATTAATAAAATGCTATTTCTGGATTTTCCTTATATAAATTTATTCTGTGTTGGACTGATAAGCTAGTCCAAGTTCTTTTACATCCTTCTAGTCAATATTTTTTATATAACCTTATATAACATATTACAATAGGCAATTGGGTGAAACAAGACTTGGCATTGTTGGCTTTGGGGATTATAATTATATAGGTTTTGTTCCATTCCCTCAATATTTTGTTTCTTTAGAAGAATTATAACACTACACTTACATAAGAGTCTCCTAGCCGGTCGTAAGTATGTAAAAGAACCTGCCATTCAACCCATCATAGTTTGACACCTTATTTAGGATTATGGAGAGCAAACAAGCTTTAATTTCCTTATTTATGACCTCCCTCACCATCCCTTGGTTTGCCTCTATGGGAATGGTTTTGATATAGCTTATGTTGGATCGAATAAAAATTCATCCTTGATTTGGCTAAACAGTAGATTTTAAAATCTTTTACTGAAATCAAAACACAGCGAAAGCGTAAACGCCAAATCAACATGCTTTTAATCCATACATGATATGACATAAAGAAAATAAATAAAATAGGAACAATATCAGATTTTTACTGACTCCTTGCTACAGCTTTAATTCCTCGTTGCTATGTCATCAACTAATTCGATCTACCACTTGTTCTCCTTGGATAGCTTAGTTGTCAAAATCCTTTGGCGGGAAAGGAGAAGAAAAATAATGGAGAGCAAACCTTTTGCTTTGTTCAGCTGATTGGTTCTGAGAGAATAATTGAGAGGCGACTCCAACACTTGGATGTATAGTTATCACTGAAAAATGGAAGGAGAGAGTGGGTGGAAAACTCAAAGACCAATGTCGTATTTCGTAATTCAATATTAAATATGCTGCTGTCCCTTTAGCTATATTTGGCTAGTTGAGAGAAAAATGGAGAGCATAAAAAATGCACCATTTCATTTAGCAAAAACCATGCCGAAAGACCTGCGCCTATTCCATACATCACTTGGACGTTATCTATATCATAATAATGTTTTCTTTGTTGTAATAATAATAGGCATAACCGATGGTTTTTGGGAGAGAGTGGACAGCAAACATTCATTTTATAAAGAATTCCAAATGAGTTGTCCACTTCTTGTTTTTAGAAAACAAGCCATCAAGCCCATATAATGAAGAGCACGATGTTTCCATTTAATGTTCTTAAAAAAAAAACCAGCCAACAAAACATGTCTTAATAATAGGCATGACCGAATCCTACATCCTTGTTTTGCTTATTATTATTATTATTATTGTTGTTGTTGTTGTTGTTTTTCTTATTATTATTATTATTATTAAATCTTCATTCGATTAATCTAATTAACCAAATCAAAATCCAGCCCCATATTAAATGTTCTTTTGGGCTTATAATTAACAATTAATTAGTGTAAGCCCAACATTTAATTATAGGCTTAAGGCCTAATTTAAATATCTCTTAATTAAATTGTTCCGATCTTATTGGCCCGAATCCAATTCATCCATCTCCCTAAACTGTCTCATTTTTTTTTCAATAACCTCCGTTTAGTTTTCTTACTTTCCTTGATAACCTTCCTAGAAGCTAAGTGGAGAATCTAAATAGACTTAAATAATTCAAGCTCCGATATCACTATAAACTCTTTATTTGAGTGAATGTTCTCTCATGCATGTTTCAATTAATAATTCCAATATGCGGAAATTGGATTGATTCCTTGTAAAAACCCATTATGATCATATCAAAAATTATAATGAAACATACATGAGTTCACCACTCATCATGATTGTGATTCGTAATAAACGAATGCTAAGGTGTATGTTTTAAGATTAAAGTAACGGCCTTCTTTATTCTTTAAAAAAACATACGCAATTCCAGATTCGTTTAATAGTGCCATTACCGATAGTCAACTACTGTCATGATTTGAAACTCATAATTCCGTTGAAGTAAACTCCTTTACTTACACAGAGGTAAATCGTAACACTACAATCTAAACCATAATCAAGTGGCCTACTTGATTATTCGACTATAAATCAATTAATTTAGATTCTAATAATATACATATTTCTCATAAATTTCCATGTATACTGTGACAGTGTCTTTGTGAACGGATTAATTAAGGTTTAGAGCTATGGGAATCTTTACCGCGTCCACCTCACCGCGTTGTCTTATCTCCCTTATGAGATGAAACCCTCTCTTAGTGTGTTTGGTGGCTCTGTGGTTTCGAGGTTCTTTAGATTTAGCCACTGCCCCACTATTATCACAGTAAAGTATAATGGGCTTTTCCACCTCAGAAACTACCTCCAAATCCTTTAGAAACTTATGGAGCCAGACTACTTCCTTTACTGCTTCATAAGCAGCAATATACTCAGCCTCCATAGTCGAATCAACAACATAAGATTTCTTGACACTCTTTCAGAAACTACAAGAAAATTACATAATAGCGGCAGAATGTTTCCGAAGGAAAATATTCCGACGCTATTTACTGACGGAAAGTAATATTCCGTCGCAAAATAAGTAGGTTTAGCGACAGAAACATAGCTTCCGTCGGTACACATGGAGCGAAAAATTTTGTGCAATATCTCCAACGGAATATAGCAACAACAACGCTACTACCATCGAAAAAAATGTGCAAAATGTTTACGCAATTTTTTGGCTATGGATACAAGCCGACGGAACGCTTACGGTCGGTATATATACTGACCGAATTCTGTATACCATCGGTAAATACAACCAAGAAAGACGGACGTCACCGACGGAAGATGTTTACCGTAGTTGACATATGGAGAAAAGCCACGTACCTACGGAAATTGGTTTTCGTCGATGAATGAATGTTTACGTTACCGACGAAAAGGAACTTACTGTCGGTACATGGCTTTCTGAATCACCGACGGAAGCCTAATTCTGTTGGTGAGTTGGTAAACAATTTCTAAATCACCGACGGAAGCCTAATTCCGTCGGGACACGTCGACACAGTAGATTTGAATTTTTCTAGATTACATTGATTTACTGACGGAATTCTCTGTCCGTCGGTATTTGAGTTATTCCCGCCGATTGATCCCGCTCGTTTATCGATAGAATTGATTATTCCGTCGGTAAGTGTCGGCAGACCGTCATTCGTGCTAATTTTGGAACTCTACTTTACTGATGGAACACTCGATTTCGTCAGTAAACGAGCGCCTTTATATCGGATGCCAACCCCCTTCTCATTTCTCTTATCTTCTCCGCGGTTTCCACTTGTTCTCTTGCGATTTTCGAGTCCTTTTTGGTTGTTGTGTTACATATCATGCATTGTTTGAGGTAAACTCTCTTATTATTGTGTTATTTCTACAAAAAAAGCATGCTTTTACTATTAAACGTGAATGTTTGTTGATGAAATCTTATTTGATTTTTTATAGTGTTTACGATTTTTTTGTTAGTGTTTAGTTTGAAATTTTAATTTCTCGAATTTAACATTTAATTGTGAATTTGTTTTATATTTGAATATTGTTATTAATTATGAATAATTATTATTAATAATAAATATTAATATAATTAGTTATATTATTAGT
>JAOSBN010111980.1:0-10723 GCA_027563595.1 Erythroxylum suave
ATACATACATACATACATATATATATATATATGTATGTATGTATGTATGATACCATTTTTACTTTCTATAAGGTTTGAAGGATTTTTGTCTAATTGATTGGTGTTTTGGTTTATAAGTAGAACATCCATATTTTTGTAGTACTTCTACATTTTTTGCACAACATAATTGAGGGTTTTTATGTTTGAGCGTTTTTCGTAATTGTGTTTCTAAACATTGTTCTACTAAATATTGTTGTGTAGTTGTTATAGCTCCTCCTAAATTATGGGAAATTTTATTTTCTTTTATTAATTTTGTATATCTTTCAGCCACTTTTTTATTAAAAGGGTAAGGTAATTTCTGAATAAATATATGAACGTATGTATCTTGATCTACTCTGGGTAAATTATAATAGTATTTTTTAAATTCACATATATAAGGTTCTAAATAACAAAGATCACATATTTCCATATTATTGAGATGTCTAAGTGCTTTTAAATGTTCTTGTTCAATGACCGTATTTCTATTTTGAATGAAATCTTTTCCAATAAATTCTTTATAGATGTCACATGCTATTGCATGAAATGTTGTACTATCATTTATGGAGTCTTTCCAATGAGGTGTATTTTTTAAAAATTCTTCATTATCTAATAAAAATTTTTGTACTATTCCACTGGTTTTATATGTAATAAAATTCCAGAGAGAATGTTTATTGATGGTTTCTCCAAAAGGTTTTTCAATTTGTAATAATAATTGTATTTTGTTTGCCCAACTGATAATTATTTCTTCTGGATTTATAACACAGTCTATATTTAACGTATTATCAGATCCGGTTGTTATTAATTTTGGAGTATATTCAATTGGATATTTTCGAATTTTAGATCCTTTTTTATAATAACCTTGTCTATTTAAAAAGTCATCTGAAGTCCATTGCCATGTATAAGAATCTGTATCTTGAATAAAAGTTGTATTTGGATTTGTGCGAGGATTCTGAGTTGTCTGTATAAGATTCATATTTATATATATATTTATGTATGTATGTATGTATGTACGTATGTATGTACGTATGTACGTATGTACGTACATACTTAAGTATGTATGTAGGTAGTTATGTATGTATTTATGTATGTATCTATCTATCTATGTACATACGTATGTATGTATATACAGAGATAATCAATCCTAAAGTATTTAACTTTTTAGGATTTTTTCAATCTAAAGAGAAAAAAAGGTTCTCTCTCTAGATCATTTTTAAAAAATTTTAAGTGCTCATCAAGTTGATAGAACATGAATTATATATACATATATATATGTATGTATGTATGTATGTATATATAAATATACATGTATGTACGTATGTTTGTACGTATGTACATACTTATGCATGTATGTATGTATGTATGTATGTATGTATGTATGTATGTATGTATGCATATATAGAGATAATCAATCCTAAAGTACTCAACTTTTTAGGATTTTTTCAAATTAGTGTCCAAACTTTTGAAATTTTCAATTGAATGACTAACCTTTTAAAACTTTAAAATTTTAGTTCAAAATATTAGTTTTGTTAATAATTTGTTGCTTTCACTAATAGAATTTTTGTTGCTAGGTGTCTACTTGAAAAAATTCTCTCTACTCTAGTTTAACTATAACCACTATTTTTCTAAATAGACATCACATGTTATGAACAATAAAGATTCTCTTTGCCAAATTAGGAAATGACTATCAAAACTAATGTTTTGAAGCAAACTGTTAAGGTTTTAAAGGGTTGGTCACTTAATTGACAAATTTAAAACCTTGGACACTAAATTAAAAAAATCCTAAAAGATTGGGCATGTCAGGATTGATTATTCCATATATATAAAAAATGTTTAGGCTTCTCACATTCATACATTATTGACTTGCACAATGAATGGTGAATCTTATAAGAAAAACTACATAATTACATATTCCAAGTGATTTTTAATATTATTTCATTATCAGTTTAAAAAATTAATATTAATCTACAATTAATTAAAGATGTTGAGGTGAACTTGGTTCATAGCGAAATATAATGAAAAAGAACAAGTACTCATACTTGGTCATTTTAGAAGACTTGCCTAATAAGTGTTTGAAACTTCATAATCATATATTGAAGATGATGATGGATCATTTAATTGATATGATTAAAGTTATGGACGAGACTTGTTGCGACAAGTGTAGGATAGTAAAATTTTTTTTGGAGATATTTTAATAGAGTAATGAAATAACAAGTAGAGCAATATATAGGAAAAATAAGGCACAAGAAATATACATGGTTCACCCTTTTGAGATGGGCTATGTTTACGAGTGAAGACAATCAAACAAATTTTACTAAAGAAAAATGAGAAAATTACAAAACACTCAATATTTTTCTCTCAACCCTTTAACTCAGTTACAACCGAAAACTTACGTATAATACTCTCATATTTTACCTTAAAATAATTTACTCAAACCCTCTTTGCACCTTTTACTTTTCACTCTCTCTGTCTCTTTTTTCATAAATACGGTGGATTTATTTTATAAACAAAACAAGTGAAAATTTTTTCAAAACAAATCTCTAGTACATATACATAGATTTGCATGGTTACTAACCATTGACAAAAGAAGGGGGATGGTGCCAACAATCTTTGAAAACATTGTGAACTTTGAAAATTTCAAAACACACTTAACAAATCTCCACCTTGTTTTGAAATTAGGACTCTATGAAAAATTACTTTAATTGTCTTCTTCATTACCCATTTAAGGCATTTATCATGATTAGCATATTTCGATTAAGTCTAAGCAATGCTTGAACTTACTCATAAGTAGAGGCTTTGTCAACATGTCTATTAGACTATCTACACTACCAATCTTCTTCACAATAATATTTCCTTAGGAAATTATATCTTAAACGAAGTAGTACTAGACATCAATGTGCTTTGTTCTTTCATGAAACATTTGATCTTTGGTTAGATGAATAACACTTTGACTACCACAATGAACAACGGTCACCTGTTGATCTGAATTCAATTCACCAAACAAGCCTTATAACTAAATAACTTATTTAATTGCCTCTCTAGTAACCATGTATTATGCTTTTGTAGTGGACAATGCAATTGTAGGCTGTAAGGTAGCTTTCCAAATGATGACACTACTTTTAAGTGTGAATACATAACCGGTGACTAATCTCTTTTTATCTAAATCACTTGTATAATTTGAGTCCACAAAACTAACTACACCATTCTTACTCCTGAAAAACTCCAAACAAGAGTTAGTAATATCATGTAAATATCTCAAAATTTGTTTTACTACATGTCAATGTTCTTTCCCTGGATTAGTCATACATCTACTTACTATACTGATAGCATGTGAAATGTAAAGATGTGTATAAACCATTGAATACATCTTACTACCAACTACATTAAAGCAAAAAACTTGTGCCATGGACTTAATTTTTGCATCTGTTTATGGTAATAAAGCAGCTGAAGGCTTAAAATGAACAATAAGAGGGATACTTACAAGTTTAGTGTCTTTCATACCAAAATGCTCTAAAACCTTCTTAATAAAACTCTTTTAGGAAAGATAAAGTTTGCCTACAAGTTTATCTATTTAAATTTCGATCCCTATAATTTTATTAACTATTCCTAGATCTTTCATCTCAAATTCATTATTAACTTCAATATTCAACCTATTAATCTAGAAAATGTTCTTGGCAGTAATAAGCATATTATCAATATAAAGCAACAGATAAATGTATGTTCCATCATCAACTTTTTTGAAATAAACACAGTTATCATATTGACTTATAAAATGGCATTGATTTACCATGAATGGGTCAAAGAGCTTATACCACTGTCTAGGAGATTGTTTAAAACCATACAATGACTTCTTCAACAAACAAGCACAGTCTTTCTTTCCTTCAACTTCAAAAACAACCACCCATTTGGCAGAATCACCACAAGAAAGAGCTTCTGAATAAGTTCCAAGTTCACTAACACTTTTTATTCCTTGTATTATTGCAAATGCATATGCCACCGAATTTGCATTAGCATATCTCCTTGGTGGTTTAATTTCTCTATTCGGTCTATTTTTTTACAATGAAATACTCCTTCTCTTCTTCTGTTGAAGTTTCTTCTTCTTCCTTCGTTATGACTTCCTTTTTAACGATTTTGGGAATGTAGATCTGCTTCAAACAGATGTTTTATGGAAGATAATTCTCCACCTCAAATTCCACCCGCTTGGACATACTCTTCATACTTATATCAGAAGAAATAGGAGTCTCCTCCTTTCTAGGAAGTATAGTTGATTAATCAAAAATGAAATCACTACTAATTACTACTCTGCGCACCTTAGCATCAAGACATTATAATTTATATCCTTTGATGCCATCAGGGTATTAATAAATATGCACTTTTTGGATTTGGGTTCTAATTTTCCATCATTAACACGTATATAAGCTGGACTCTAAAAAATCTTTAATTTGAATATTTACTAGACCATACATCTTCTAGAGTCTTACAATCAATGACTATCGATGGAGAGCAATTTATCAAGTAACACGCTGTTGTTGCTGCCTTAGCCCAGAAATATTTTGGTAGGCTAGAGTTGGATAACATGCAATGAAATTTCTCTAAATTTGTTCTATTCATTCTTTCCACCACATCATTCTATTGTAACATACCTATGATAGTCAGATGGCTGACTATTCCCTCATTCTTGCAAAAATAATTAAATTCACCTTCGTAAAACTCTAAGCCATTATCTATTCTGAGATTCTTTATGTTTCTACCTGTTTGTTTTTCAACCAATGTATTCTATTATTTGCAAATAGTAAACACACCATTGTTTGAAAATGGTAAACACGCCATTCTTATGTTTCAATAAATATACTTATTCCTTCTTGGAGTAATCAACAATAAAAGCAATTATATACTAGCCACCATCTTTTGAAGAGACACGTGCAGTCCTCCAAAGATCATAGTGAAGTAGTCTCAATACCTTTCGTCTTATAAACAACAGTAGAAAAACTAACCCTTTTTTGCTTGTTGAATACACATTGTTCACAAAAATTTAATTTTGACACTTTTTAGTTACAGAGAAGAACTCTTTTGCTTAGTAGTGTCAGACCTCTTTCACTCATATGTCCTAACATCACATGCCATAATCTGGTGACATTTGATTTTGACAGAGTTACTTCTATAATAGATATTCCTTGTAGTACATACAATTTGCCAATTTGAAAAGCCTTCATCACAAACATGACATCTTTAACTACTTTGAGAACTCGACCTCCACTAGTATAATGGTAGCCTTTTGAATCCAAGGTACTTAAAGTGATGACATTGATGACATTTCTCTTTAAGTATGGGATATGGCGAACATCTGTTAATGTTCTTACTACACCATCAAACATTTTTAATTTGATATTACCTACACCTGCCACTTTACAACCTTAAATGTTGTCCATTATACAACTCCACCATCAATTAGATCATAGGTAGAGAAATAGTTGTTGGGAAATAGGTGAAATGAGTATGCAATGTGGGAAACATGTGAAATGAGTAGCCAATGTCATGGATCCATTCATCTCATGGTCCAAATCCTTCTTCACTCGCCGAAAGAACATCTGTTTGTTCCTCCTATTGTATAACATTGGCTTTAACTTGTTTTTCTTTATTCTCTCAGTCTAGCTTGTTTTTTAGCTTGTAACAATCAGCTACAGCATGCCTTTTCTGTTTGCAATATCTACAAAATCCATTTCTCACTTTGGAATTTGATCTTGACGCTTGTTACTACTACTGAAGTTTTCGTCAGTTGCTCTTTCTTTGACAACCAATCCTTCCACAATACTACTCTAGTTTGAGACAAACTTCTTTTCAATAACATCTTTTGCAAGTAAGGAAGATTTGACTTCCTCTAATGTGAGAGACTCTTTACCATAAATAATAGTATTTTGAAAATGTTTGTAAAATAGGGGTAAAGAGTGGAGCAACATGAGAGCTTGGTCTTTGTGATCATACTTGATGTCCATATTCTTGAGATCGATAAAAATTGAACTAAAATCATTAACATGTTATTTGAGTAAACCAACTTCTGCCATATGGAGCATGTGAAAGGGGTATTTTGTAACCAAATTGCTAATAAGAGTCTTTTGTCATATGTAGAAATTCCAACTTATGCCATAATGAAGTAGTTGTCTTCTCATGAATAATTTCATATAAGACTTCATTTGAAAGGCTCAATTGAATGGTGGCCATGGCTTTTTAATCCAAGTTAACTTTTGGGCATCGATTAATTCGCCTGGTATTCCATCCTTTCCCAACAAGGACTTTTGCACACCATTTTGCATTAAAAATATATGTATGATGACTTTCTATAAAGTAAAGCTGGGGTTGCGGTAACTTCTCAAAATCAAATTTTGTTGTTGCCATTTTCAAACAAAACTTGTAATTATAACTCTAATACTAATTTGTTGCAATGAGTGTAAGATCGTAGAATTTTGGTCGAGAAATTTGAATCGACTAATGGAATAACAATTAGAGAAATATATAGCAAAAATAAGACACAAGAAATTTACATGGTTTACCCCTTTGAGATTACCAATGTCTATGGGTGAAGACAATTAAAAAAACTTTACTAAAAGAAAAATGAGAAAATTACAAAATACTCAATATTTTTCTCTCAAACCTTTAACCCAGTTACACCTAAAAACTCATATATAATACTTTCATATTTTCACTAAAATACCTCACAAAATGAGCTCTTGTTTTTCACTTAAACTCTGTCTACACCTTTTGTTTTTCACTCTCTCTATCCTTGTATTCATAAAAAAAGGGACAAAGAGAGCAAAAATAAAAGGTGCAAAAAGAGTGTAAATTTTGTCAAAACAAATCTTTAGCACACATGCATGGATTTCTATAGTTACCAACCATTGACAAAAAAGAGAAGGATGGTGCCAACATTCTTTTAAAGAATTGTCAAATTTGATAATTTCAAAACACAACCAACAATTGATATGTGCTTAATTGATCATACATTTATTCCATAACACTTAGTGATTATTGCTACGAAATGCTTAAGACATTCATTTTAGTTCATATTTGATTTTAGGTACAATTCAGAAGCATAAGGGCTAAAGTGAGTTGAAAGCATATTCTTTGAGTTGTCTTCTTGAGATCCACACTCACTTTTCTTAATGGAGCAAGAATGAGAAGGATTAGAGCAGGGGGAGAAAAGAAAATGCATAAAATGAAGAATGTTATCCTGTATTTAATATTTGAGTGTTGTGTAAGAATAATTGAATACTCTATTTTATTTTTATTATGCATAAAATCATTGCCAAAATCTTTAATATAATCCATAATTATTATGTTGAGATTTATTTATAGCAACTAATGGCTTCAAATCATTAGGGATACTATCTGTAATTTTTGTGTTTTCGATTGCTGTCAAATCATTAGGGATAACATAACCTAGGGTAAATTACCCAAGCATGTGGTTATTGTCTTGATTAATCTGTTTTCCTAACTTGTATTGCGGCTATCCAATTAAACCTAGAGAGCTTGCTCTAGATTGTTCGATAGCTAGGTTTGGTTAAAGAACTTGGTTTAACTGAACATAACCTATTGGAAAATTGGGGTCAATAGAGCTTATCATTACCTATGATTAATAGTTGCTAGGAGAGGTATGAGAATAACAATTCAATGAAGTATGTTTAATTATGTGTAGGTCAAGATTGAACTAATGACTGGGTCCCTGACGTATTCATCACTTTTCATCATTTTTTAATGTTTTCTTTAATTTGCTTGTTTTAGTTTAGTTTCATTTTGTTTTCTTATTTGAAATCAAACCAATCATCCTTATAACCTAAACACCGATTATTTTCATTCCAAAAGCTTTACACGCACTCTTTGTGGGATCAACCTAGACTTACCACTAATTACAGTTTTAGGTATAGTTATTTTGTGTAGTGTTATGACACGTTTATTAATTTTTGTGTTGTTGTCAGGGAGTGTGACGCTTTAGTTTTTTTCTTGATTTTAATTGGTGTTATGTACATATTTTTTTATAATTAGTTTCTTTTCATTTATTTCTTAATCTTTTCGCCTTTTTATTTAGTGTTTTAATGTTAAAAAAATACATAGAAGGAAGCAGTTTTTTTATTAACTTATATTATCTATCTTGTAACTAAGTTTGGAATGATCATAGGAACTTTAGTTATGGATGGAATAACCAACAAAATTACTTCCTTAATAGTTTACAAGACACATAACAATTCTCGTATAGACCAAAAGCTTCTTATTACAACTAAGGTCTATTTATGCAAGAATTATTTAATTTTATGATTGCCAACAATATTCAAATTCAATAGAATAATTTACAATTTCAGTAGGATGTAAGGAAATTTTGGAATGATATAAGGTTTAACGTCCAATATTTGGAGAGCCAACAAATCTTAGATACATCTTTGGAAGAATTAGTTAATGTTTTTATTGCTAATACTTTACAATTTTAGCAGGATACAAGTTATAGAATCCAGCACTTGGTAAGCCAAACAGGTCAAATGATGGAAGCTATCACCTGCCTAGAATCACAAAGTAGAGAGATGCAACCATCTCAACTCGAGATGAACCTAAGGGACATTAATGTAAACACCTTATAGAGTAAGAAGGAGCTTGAGAATCTTGGAGGACTACCCAAAGAATTAAGTGTGAAGAAGAAGTGAAGAAGGAGCTCGAGAGAAACATGGATTTATCATTTAGCTTCACAGTGAGTACCGAGTCCATAATTGTTATTGAAACTAACTCTTCACCTTTTCCTAAAAGATTGGAGAAAGTAAAGGAGGAGAAAAAGGACAAAGAGACATTTGAGATATTTCAAGAGCGTAAGGACTTAGTAAAGATTGGAAATCTAAAGATAGGGAAGCCAATGTATGTGAATGATCATCAACTGAGGCCCTATCTTGAAGAACCTTAAGTGAAGGAAGCAATGTGATGCCCAAAAATCATAATTTTGTAACCTAAGGAGGAAACTACAGAGTCAAGCTAATGATAATAAACAAAGGCACTACTTGGGAGGCTATCTAAAGGAAGTTCATTTCTTTTACTTTACATTTGGCATTTGTTTCTTATATGCATGTGTGTTTTTTAAGTTTGTTTATTTCTTACTTGTTTTCAGTTTTCAATCAAAGAGATATATAATCAAACAAACAAACAAACAATTTCTCTAGTTATACGGCTTATAGGAGTATATAGTCATAATTAGAGAGTGAATTGACTAGAAGAATCCATGGCAACTTGAGCATGTACTTTTACTCTTGTGATTAGTTAATATACATTATCTTTAGAAGAGTAGTAACTAGTGGTAGACACACGCCAGTGAGATTTTGAGCCTTTATAAGCTAACACATCCATATCAATCCCATTCCCTTTTGTTTATGTGTGACCTTTATGACATGTACATCCTGACTTTGCTTTGATTTTCTATTCAAGACCATGTATTTATCACATGCATTAAAATGGAAATGATATAGACATTATTTACTTTATAAGCTATATCATCCAAATAGCCTACCTATTGATGTGAATTTTCCTTTGTTAAGTCCCCTTGAGCTTTAATTACCTTTTCTTTCTGTACTAACCACATTACATGCTTTTAACTTAACCAAATGTACTACCCAAGCCTTAAAGCTAGTGGAGCATTTGTAGATTGTTGATGATTATGGATGTACAAGAGTATAAGTGTGGGGGTGTGCATATGTGTGGGATAGTTATACTTATTGGGATACTTTTTTGTCATATCAATGAAATTCCCATGTTGATATTTTTTTTTAATTTTTATCAAAACAGAAAAAGGAAAAGAAAAAGAGAAAGGCAAAAATGTATATGTTTAAATAAAACTATCAAGGAGGAAATGAAATTGTTTTGAAAAGTTATTTATGATTAGTTTCTCCTCCTAAAGTTGTACTGAATAGGTGATTTGAGTATATTGCATGTAAGGTAGATGTTATTTTAGAAGGTTCATTGCTTATCGTTTCATTGTATTGTTTATCATCAATCTTTATGAGTGATCCCTTCTAATTAACTATGCTTTATGTGGTTTGTGGTGTGGGAGCATGAATTTGAGCTATGCAACATAGTTTTGGCATTCATCATAATTAATGTACACAATTGTGAGTGTTGGTTTTGCGCTTGATAGTATATTGAGTGTTTTTCTCATTTCACTAGCTTTGATGGCTTTTACACTACATTACCCAAATACATCTCACCCTTAACCCTTTCCCATATTAAAACCTAGAAAAGTCCTTTGATTCATCACAATGTATGTAAATCTTAGTGGTGAACAAAATGGAATGATATGCAAAGTTATGGAATGTCTTTATCATGAATGGGGATTGAATGTACCCCTAAATTTATCTTATTTAAACACATTTTGTCAAGTCTATCTCTAGATTGCTCAGTTTCTAGAGGTGATGAATGTTGATTGATCATGAGTAGAAATATTGAATGTTGAATTCTTGCTATGGTTTTTGAAAATTATTACTCCTTGCTTATGACTATCTATTCTTGGGAAATATGGAAAATGAGTAAGTGTTTTGGGCTTGTGACTTTGATTTTGACGTTTTGCCTGAGTATGGTCAGAAGTTAAGTATGGGGAAATTGATATGTGGTTAATTGATCATACATTTATTCCATAACAATTAGTGATTATTGCTATGAAATGCTTAAGACATTCATTTTAGTTCAT